>VYXD01002343.1:402221-444295 GCA_013397195.1 Hylia prasina
CAAAAAAAAAAAAAAAAAAAAAAGGGAAAAAAGGAAAAGAAGGGGGAGGAAGCTATAATTATGGTAACAAATAAAAGAATTTCCAAACGAAGTAAATAACTATTTTGTGCAATGCTCCTTTAAACCAGAAGTCAAAAGTTAATTAAATAGCAGTGTGTTACTGAGTCAGGAGAACACAGCAAGTCCCAGTGCAATGGGGAAGGAGACTGGAGATGCTCTGGATGCTGTGTGGTGGTGGGTGGAAGGAGAGCTCACCTCTTTCCATTCCTCTACTTGCCAAAGCCCGGGGTTGCACGGATTCAAAGGATGAGCAACAGGAAGGGGATTCTCTCCAGGGGTTTCTTGCTGCATGAAGATTCTCAGGTAAACATCACAAATGTGATTTTAGTGATGCTTTGAGAGAAGGCTGGGGAATGGTGGTGCTAGGATGAGGTCACGGAGAAGCAAGGAAGGTTTGAGGAGGGAATTACTCATAAGGCCCTTAACAGATGTAAGTTAATAGTGGAGGTTCTGAGGAACATCCCTCGCTCCAAGATGGAGCACTCAGTCCCCTGCTGATGGCTCCAGGGGTGATACAAAGTGCAGACAGGAACCCACAGGTGCTCATGGGGTGATGGGAAAGGCAAAGCTTCCCTCGGGAGAGCACCAAGCTTCCTGTGGTCTGTGCCTGAATCCAGCTGATCTAGGAGGGTCCATCCATCAACGAAACCTCCCCGAGAGAGGAGACTGCCAAGGGGTCTGAGAGAACTACTGGGGCTGTCTGACTTTGCTCCACAACCCAGAGAGCATCAATCAGCTGCCCTGGTGGCTTCTGTGCCACTTCCAGGTCAGAAGAGCCATTCATTGGTGACAGGAATCTCAGGGGCTGCAGGATACACACAAAACCATTGCTGCTGTTTCCTAACATCCATCCCCGAGACACCCAGGCTGCTGTAAGGAAAGTGGAGGTGGCATCAAGAGCCACAAGCTTCCATCTCCCCCCACCCCCTCATCAAGGGACAAGCAACACATCAACAGCAAAGCCATGGCAGGCATTCCCTGCCCTGAGTGCCTAAAGTCACTGATTGCACTGGGATTTCACAAGCTGAGAGGGTGGGCACATCCCCAGGTGCTGCTGGAATAGAGATTCCCAAATTAGGTGGCCTCATTCCAGCCAGGAGGCTGCAGAACCATCTCTCTGTGAGCAGGGTATGTGAACTTGGGAGCTCTGTAAGGGCACAGAATCACAGGAGATGCACAGCTGGAAGGGACCCATAAGGATCACTGAATCCAGGTCCTGGCCCTGCATAGGACATCCCAAGAATCCCATCCTGTGCCTCAGAGTGTTCAAACACTTCTTGACCTCTGTCAGGCTTGGGGCTGTGACCGCTTCCCTGGGAAGCTTATTCCAGTGCCCAGCCACCCTCTGAGGGAACAACCTTTTCCTGGTACCCACTCTGCCCCTCCCCTGACACAGCTTCACGCTGCTTCCATGTGTGACCACAGACCAAACCTTGCATAAAGAAGGTCTGGAGGAAGGAACCGTGTGATCCCAGAGGACACAGGTGTGACATGCCCACTCTGGGGACAGCCACATGTCTCTGGCTGTCCCAGTGCTCCCTCTCCTCCTCCCCATCCATGCAGACCAACCTCCACCTGCTCCATGGCTTACCCAACACAGGGCAAGGGTGAAGGCAGCCCAGAGCACAGGGATTGCTGAAGTGCCTGGAAGCATCATTTGGTGTCAGGAGGGCTGGTTCAGGAGCACTCACATGAGCCACCCATGGTATCCTCACCTGCTGCACGTCACCACAGAGCCCAGCCTCGAGGTCTGCTCTCCTCTGTCCTTTGGGAGACCCGTCTCCCTTTTGGTGACATCTCTGCCTCCAAGCATCCTGGCTGATGAGGGGTCAAGCAGAGGCACAAGATCTGTCCCACTGCCCATGTGAAAATCCACTTGCCAGAGCACACCCGTGGCAAAACTGTTCCCTTTGCTGCCCACTCACTCTGCTTGGTAAGCAGGGATCCCTCACTTGCTCCACACCCTGCTACAGCAGGATCAGCACATCCCAAAAGCTGTAGGTTGCTGTAGGTTGTTCCCAAGAGCAGAGTGGGCAGAGCAGTGAGGACCCTGCTCTGTCTCTGTGCTGATGCCTCAGGTAACATCAGCTCTGCCTTGCCAACCCCATCCCCACAGAGCCACCTGCATCCCCCCAGGGCTATCCATACCCTCCCTGAGCCACCCACATTCCCCCAGAGCCATCCACATCCTTCCAGAGGCACTGGAATCCCCCTTGAGCCATCTGTGTCTCCCAGAGTGACCCATCCACATCCCCCAGGGCCACCTGCATGTCCTGAGAGCCAACAGCTGCTGGTAAGAGACTTGTGCCCCGTGGCTGCAAGATTGGGCATCCCTAAGAGCAAAACTACCTGTGGTCTGCAAGTCCTGAATGAACAGAACAGGAGAATCACCCTTCCAGATACCCTGAGCTGAGTGTTCTTCAGTGGTTGATGGGTTACTCTGTCACCCTGTGAATCTTTCTCTTCTTCCTTCCCAGTGCAGGTCATGATGTTTGGAAGACAGCAGATAGGCTGATGAGCTTGGGTGTCAGTCTGTGGAGATGACTGAAGTGGCACCTCAGCATCACAAGGACCTCTGTCACTCAGCCAAAAACAGTGAGAAAAGAGATTCTTTGGGAGCAAAGAAGTGAAGGGAATGTGCCAAAAAGGCTCCAAGGAGGATCCAAACGAGCAGGGGCAGCTAATTTGACGTTTCAAGGTTAGAACAGGAAGGGACACTGGCTATAAAACACACTCAAGAGCAGTAGCAGATCTTTCCCAGCACTGCTGACACCTCAAAAGGACATTGCTCTTGTTCTCCACCACCACTTCCACCTCCAGTGCTTGATGGCCTCCAGGATGAGGTAGGTGACCACTCATCTCACTGGCTGAATGATGGTCTGCAGAGCATCTGTGCCTCCCAGGGACAAAGAGCTTTGAATTTATAGAGGGGTCAGAAAATCTGAATCTGCTGCTCAGTGCTGGAGTAGAAGATTATGGATGGACTTGATGATCTTAAGGTCTTTCCCAATCTAAGTGATTCCATGATTCTATGCTGCTCTCACTCACAGTCCTGTCTGCTGCCGTACTGATGTACATGGATTTCAGCAAATAACTCTGATCTTCTCATACAACAATTCTGATTTCAAGCTACAGGATTAGCAAGATTTTGTAGCCCTGGGAACCTGACAAAGTGTGAGACTTCTGGAAGTGTTCTCTGCCCATTGTGTGTGACACTAGAGGGCATGAGCAAGACAACAAATGCCCTTGTCTGCCACCACTGAGAAGCTCAAGTGTAATAAAGGCCAATGAGCTTTTCTCAGTCTATCAGTTAGAGAGAAGAAAAGCAGACATGAGAGTTGTCCCCAGCTGGCAGGATGAGTGCAGGAGTGCCAAGTCTCAGCAAGACCAACTGAGGAACAATTTTCTGAAGGCAATTCCAAAAGCTAATCCACCCCCAGCAAGAACAGGACATTTGTGTGCTTCACTGCTGTAACCTCACTAAGACTTTTCCATTTTCCCATGATATGTTTTGCTAAGTCTGCATGGGAGGAAATGTATGAGGCAAACACAAGCTGAGAACACACAATGCCCTCCCTTCAGGTGCTGCTGAAATCTACACAGAGGACAACAACTTTGGTCAGCTGCCCATCAACCCCACACAGATCAGGGTGGTCCTGTGGGTTAAAACATGCAGTTATCCCATCACCCAGCTCAGCTGCGGTACTGGGAATGGCAACAAGGTTGTCTCTTGGTGTTGTTTGTTCCACCTCAAGCCCCTGATGACTTGGGGAGAGCTCCAGCACATTCATCTGCCCTCTCACTTCATGTGCCCCCTCACTGGGGATTCTATAACTGGAGCAAATGTTGGCAAAATCCCACAAGCCATGTCACACACACAATTTCTGACACACAGTCCAGCAGCTGCAGATCTGCTTGTAGGGCAGGATCACAGTAACACAGAATTGTTTGGGTTGGAAGGGACCTTGGAGATCATCTAGTACAATCCCTTGCCATGGGCAGGGCCCCCTGCCATTATCCCAGGTTGCTCCAAGTCCTGCCCAATCTGGCCTTGGACACTTCCAGGGATGGAGCAGCCACAGCTTCTCTGGGCAGCCTGTGCCTCACCATCCTCACAGGGAGGAATTTCTTCCCAATATCCAGTTTAACCCTGCCCTCTGTCAGTTTGAACCTGGGCTGGGCTGCATGGAAGGAAGAACTCTGGTTTACTTCTCTTCAGCTCTACGACACGCTGGAGATTTTTCTTTTCCAGGACAAGAAATTTGTACAGGTGAGTATTCCTTCCTTGCTCTGCTTGTTCTCCTTCTCCTTGTAGACAAACACCACCAGTTTTCTGGCAGGGACTCCCATGGGAAGGGAGCACCTGGCACCTTTGCCATTTGTGCAGGAGTGGAAGGGTGGCTCCAGACTGGCAAAAGCTTTGCTGGTCCAAGGATCCCTCTGCTCCCTCTCAGGGGAACCCAGGCAGTGCAGTGACACTGAAACACCAGAGTGCAGCATCCCTCCAGTATGAACACAGTGCCAATGCCTGGGATTCCTGCTCTGCAGGATATTCCCTGGCAAGGTCTCTGACTGTATCTGTATCCTCCCCTGACCTGTGACTTTATGGCCCAAATGAGACCTGTGTATCTGCACTCCTCCTCCTCAGCACAGCTAATGACAGACCCTCCTTTGCCTCTGCAGAGATTCCCTTCCAAGAGGGTGGAAAACACAGGGCCAAGCTGTGCTTCCATGTGACAACAAATCCTGTCGTGCCATCAGACCGTGCTCTGGTGGAGCCATTTACAGGGGTAGGGAAGGAGCTGGAGCCCCCACACAAGAAGCTGTTGGCAGCTTTGAAAACAAGCTGCTTTCTTCTGTCCTGGAGTTTCCAGGCCGTGTCTCTGTCACAAAGGCGTTGTGCAACCCCAACATTTTGCAACTGCTGCCTGACCTGGCCACAGAGCCAGGACTCCACACCGGAGCAGCTCCAGCCTCTTCCCTGCCTGTGCTCCCGAGCCCAGGCTGAGGCTGCCTGCACTCCCAGCATGCTAAAGCTGGGTTTAAAGCTGCATCTCAAGCTTTGCAGGAATTGCTGATGCAGTGGATGGGAAGGAGCACACGAACGTCACAGAATCCCAGAATGGTTCGGGTTGGAAGGGACCTTAAAGCCCATCTGGTTCCACTCCCTGCCATGGCCAGACAGCTGCCATTAGACCAGACTGAAGACTCATCCAGCCTGGCCTTGAACACTTCCAAGGATGAGACAGCCACTGCTTCTCTGGGCCAGCTTCCATTGTTTGGGGTGAGTCTGCATCCTCTTATCACTCCAGACCCAAATTCATCACTTAGGACAGTGGTCCCACTCCTGCAGCACCATTACTGTGGTAAATCCAGAGTGGCTCCTTCAGGACACTCCAGACTCGCCTCCTGCAACATCTCCTCAAGCCTTGGCTAAACCTTGGCTAAGCCCTGTCAGTGCAGTTATGGGAGAGCTGGAGATGAACCAATCTTGAACCAAATCTCAAAACTGGAGTCTGGGTCGAGTCAAAGTCAAGGACAGCACAAAGCAAAACATCACGTGAGGTTCAGCCACCCATATTTGAGTCCTGTGCCATGATAGCATTAAACCTGATTGTGCCACAGCACCAGCAGAATGTAGCTCAGGCAAGATCACCACATCACTGTGCTGGGAAAGACTTTGCCCCATTCTGGTGTCAGGACCAGGCAGTGCCTTTGCAGGGATGGGTCAGGGAAGGTTGTGCCCTGCAGGGTGTTGCTGGATTAAAGCCTCTCCACAGATAAACACCTCTGAGTAAGAGGGAGAACTTAAAACTAATAACAAGACTAAAACCTAAACAAACACTAAGGAGTTGAGGGCTTTGCTTTGGAATAAAAGATTAATAAACATATTGATTGAGGCAAGGGGCTGGGACAAAGGCTGACAGCCGTGTTTATTTTTTAGCATCTATCTGTGGACTCACTAGGCTTTTGCCCAAGCCAAATATTGTGTTAAGGAAGTTTATGAACTGACACATGAAGTGTGGTTGGGTCACCTCCAGCTCAGCCCACGGTTGTCTGAGCATGGTGCCACCAAAATATGTCTGCAGGAGTTACAACAGCTTAACACGTGGGCCTAAACTATCACTAGGAGAGGATGATGCAGCCAAGCAAGGGGCAGAGATTGAGGAGGAATTCAAGCAAAATGTAAAGTGTAGGGCTGTAGGCAGACCCACAGGTGTTCCTGTCCCAGTTGCTGCTGAACACACCAAGCTCTGGGAGAATTTAGGAAAAACCACACCACTGCAGCAGCTCGGGCACTGCTGAGTAGTTCAGCTGTTGCCTCAGTTTTGGCATCTTGCGCCAATATTTGGGGACCACAACAGGCAAGGGGTGGGTCAGTGCTTCTCCTGAGAGCTAAGTCTGAGCACAGAAAGGCTCAAAAAGCCACCAAGGGATTTGTGGAAAGAGTTCTTCGAGACCTAATGCACCTTGCAAAGTTCCAGCCACTGTCAGTGATTAACCTGCTGCACCCACCACACCTCCCTGCTTCCAGATCCTGACATGAGGAGCCAGACCCCTTCTGCAGCCTCTCTTCCCACTGCTTCTGTGGTGTGCAAAGCCTCTGAACCACCAGGCATGCAAAAACCACATGGAAAACCCTCCAAAAAATAATCCTTGGAGAGGTTTAACAGAGTAACTACAAGGAAATTAATCGGGTTTTTCTCACCCTGCCTTCTTGTCAGACCTTTCCCATACAGCTCAGTCACCCTGGAACAGCTTCATAGCACAGGGTCTGGCTCTCAGAGAAGCTGAACATCACACAATCCCACAGCAGCAGGAGCTGGGGGCTTCACAGACAGGGGACTGGTTGGGAATGATGGTTTAGAGTCTGTGGAGAAGCTGAGACCCTTCTGCTACATCCCCACATGCCTGCAAGGATGGGCACAGGAGAGGCAGGGACCAGCAATAAATCCAGAGCTGTGTTTCGTATTGCTGTTGATTTGAAACACCACTTTTAAAAAAAAAAGCAATTCTTACAGGAGAGAGAAAAGCCCAGAAGCCTTAAGTGACCATTTTAAAGCTTTTAGCTATTTAATTGTGGCTTTCCACACTTTGATAGAGAAACCAGGGCTGCTGCCACAAGAAGCCTCTCCTGCCCAAAGTGCTCTCTGCATCCCTGATTTCTAGGAGATGCTGATAAAGCATCTTGGAGAGATTCCTGAATATCCCAGAGTGAAGGAGGACATGCAGGTGACATGGTGGCAGTCACCCAAAGGTGTGACAGCCCTCCACAGAGCGAGTGGGTGGGCAGGGGAGTTTCTGAATCCCACTGAGAAGATGCTGCATTCCTGCTCTCCCAGAGAAGGCTCACAGGTATCAATGGCTGTTTTGAACAGCAGTTACAGCTGCACTCCAGCTTCACACAAAAACCAGTGTTAGACAGATGTCACGGAGCTCTCCATGTGTCCAAGCCTTGGGTTGGGCTCTGCACCATCCATCAAAGCCTGGCAAGGTCTCCATGGGGGAAGAAACCACCCAAGTCTCCTGGAAAACACTGAGGACTGTCCATCTAAACTCCTCAATCACCACCAGCTTCACACCTCTGCACTGCAAATACAAGGGAATGTTTTCACATACCCTGAAGCTGGTGGAGTCCAGTTCTGCTTCCAAACCTTATGCCTGCACTCAGGATCCCAATCCCATTTCCTCTCAGTAAGTTCTCAGCACACTTTTGGATTTCTATCAAAGCCCCCAGGTCACTTTGGGATATAAAGCATCAGGTTCTTGCCTGCTTTAGGCACTCTTGAAACATGAAATGTAAATCTACACAAAGCTACATGAAATACAAGGGGTTCCCTTCAGTAACGCATTTTTGCTCTAAAAAAAATCTATCTTTTTCTTACTCTGTGCTGTTTTTCCCTCCTCTCCAGCTCCCAGGTCTTTAAAATCTCACAGCACTAGAGGAAAAAAAAAACAAACCCAACAAGGCAAGCAGGAAATAAAAAAAAAACAAAAACAGGTGAGGAAAGGAAAATATTAAAAAAAAAACCCAAAAAGGAGTAATCTATGGCCCAGATGAGTTTAACCCCTCTACTAACCACTCCAAAGCAGCAATTCCTAGCTGGATGAGGGGGCGGGGGCCAGTCCCCAGAGCCTCCCGTGGGTACTCACTGGTGCTTGTGCTAGTGCCGATGGTGTTGATGGTGGTGGGGACGGAGGAGGAGGAGTAGAGGGGCAGGTGGCCGTTCTCGCAGGCCAGGTTCTTGTCCTGCCAGCTGGAGGCGCTGACGCTGATGCCGGAGTCCCGCGAGTTCTGCCACCCGTTGTTGAGCTTGTCGTCCGAGTTCTGTCTTTGGTGATAGTAGTGAGCCTGCCCGTAGTCCAGCGAGTCCGAGCGGCCGCGGCCCTGCCCGCCGAAGCCCCCCGACGTGCGGTCCTCCAGGTGGTTGAGCCACATGGCCAGGGCGCTCCTGTCCTCCAGGGAGGTGGCGGGGTGGATCAAGGCGTAGGACAGCAGCTGCCTGCTCTCCTCGATGTGCTGGTTGTGCTCGATGGAGTGAGCGAGGATTTTGGGCAGGAGTTTCATGTACTCGACTTTCGCCTCGATGTTGCCGGGCTTCAGTAAAGGCAGGTGGGTTAGCAAGAGGGAGATCGCTTTATCCTTGGATTCCTGTTGCCACTGGTTAATGATTCCTGCGGAAGGAATAGGGGGGAGGAGAAAAAAAAAAAGGAAGATGATTGAGAAATTGAAAAACGAGAGCTAATAAAGAAATAACGGGGCCCTGGCAGGGTAAATACAACGCGCCAAAGGGATTTCCACAGGTGTGGTACCACTGCAGGAGCATGCCATGGGGAAGTGTTTTGAGAAGCTTCATTTTGATTTTCATTCTCTTCTTTCAGTGTTTGTTAACAAATCTATCTTTATACCTTTATACCTTTTTCTCCTGATCCCGTCTCACAGCAGCAAAGACACTCAAGCCACCAGAGAGCATCTCCCTGGCAAGGGGGTCACCACCCTCCAAAACCTTTGTCAGGGCAAAGTGTGCCAAACTGGATGCCAAAAGTTACCAGATGCTCCTGAAATTCACTTAAAAAACAGAACTACACCCAACTCTACTCCACTGTTGTTTATTTTAATCAAAATCACATTTTGGCCCAAATTTTCTGTATTGTTGTAGATTACAGAAAACACTACACAAAAGCACTCAGTGGATAAAGCCAACCTTTCAAAAGAACTTGGTTGGAAAATTGAAAAGGTCATGATTCAAAGGAGATAACACACGTGAGAAGCACAGAGGAAAGAAGCTTTCCAGCAGGATCATCCAACCAGGGTGCTGGTGCATCCACCAGCCCCAAAGGTAAGGAGAGAAGGGCTCAGCTGATGCAGCCCTAGAGCTCCTGTCCCTCTCTTAGATCAAAGCAAATAGGAGAGGTTTTAGAAGACCAGGGAAAAAAAAGGAAACCTGGGGGTTAGATTTAAATATGCAGAAGGAAAAGTCAGGGAATTACAAACTGCTCACTTAACAGGAACTCCTGGAAAACTGATGGAACAAATAATGAAACAACCTATTTGTAAGCACTTAGAAGATAACAAGATGATAAGTGACTGCCGACACCCATTTGTCAAGAGCAATTTGATTTCCTTCTGCGACAGAGCAACTGGCCTGTGAATAGCTGGAGGAACAGGCAGTGCTGTATATCTTGATATTCATTAAGTGCTGCTGCACATGGCTCCCTCAGCAGCACAGCAGAGAGAAACTGCTCTAATGTGGGCACACAACTCATCCGAAAAACATATGGAGGGAGCTGGTGGTGCTGATTCACTGTCAGACTGGGAGGATGTGCTGGGCTAGGAGAGGTGTCCTGGCCCTGACACCCCCCAGCATGTCACTGGTGATAAGGGTGATGTGATAAAGGTGATCAGCATGCAGGTATTGTGTTAAAAGATAGGAAAACCCTCCAGGAAACTGGACTAGAGGTCAAACAATGTTGAGGACTCGAAGGGGTGGCCTGAAGTTGTGTCAGGGGAGGTTTAGGCTCGATATCAGGAAAAGGTTCTTCCCCCAGAGGGTGGTGGGGCAGTGAACAGGCTCCCCAGGATTGGTCACAGCACCAGCCTGCCAGAGTTCCAGGAGAATTTGGACAATGTTCTCAAGCACAGGGTGGGATTGTTGGAATGTCCTGTGCAGGGCCAGGAATTGGACTCGATGGTCCTTGTGGGTCCCCTCCCAGCTCAGGATACTCTGTGCTTCTGTGAGACTTGGAGAGATGTGAAAGAACATCTGCACTAAGCAGGTGCAAACATCTGCATGCAGGTGGGAACAAAGGGCTGTGCAGCACGAGGTGGGCTTGGGAAGCACCACGTCAGGCAGACACCGTGGTGCACAGAAAAGCTGCACCAGCCAGCCTGGCACTTGGCTGAGAGGTGAACACTGGCATGGGCAAGCTGCTCTCCACATCTGCTGCTGCCCAGGGAAATGGTGGAGTCACCGTCCCTGGAGGGATTTAACAGCTGTGAGGACGTGGCCCTTGGGGACACGGGTCAGTGTTGGCCTTGGCAGTGCTGGGGGAATGGTTGGACTCAGTGATCTTGGAGGGCTTTTCCAAACTAAACAGTTCTATGATTCTGTGACTTGAACTGCAGCAAAGATGAATTAGGCTGGACATGATGAAACTGTCTTCTGTAGGGCAGGATGGCCTAGGAGGACATTGTGAGATCTCCAAAAAGGTTTCTCTGAAGAGCTCATAAAAACTCCAAACATCTACCAAACCCACCCAGACCAGCCAACTGACACTTCCCAGCCCCAGGACACTCTCCCATCCAGTGCTGACCAAACCCCTCTGTAAAGCCTTCAAACTTTCAGCCCCTGTCTTAGGCTGTGCTACAGGAGCCACAGCTGAACTGTGTGGTAGAGAACACTCCCTCCTGCTTGCCTTAAACACACTGCCCAAAACGTCATCAGGTGAAATGCTGAAAAAAATCCCCCAAAACTTTATGTTCTCTCTCCCTGTCTGCTGTCTTCAATCCATTCTGTACAGGAAGCTGCTCTAAGTCATTGATTATCCCTGTAACCTCTGTGTGTTTTTGAGCTGGGGTAAGTGAACCCACACCACTGAAATGCACATCCAGATCTCCACCTGTAGGATCATTCATTAGGTTTGCACTTGGGAAGGGACAAAAGCAAATCAATATCCAGCTCAGGATATTCCATGATTCTGTGATTCTGTATGACCCAGGCTGCCAGCCAGCAGCTAACCCAACCCTCCCACCACCCCTGAAGAGAGTTGTTAAAGCAGCACCTTCTCCCAGTTAGGACCAAACTCTGGACCTCAGTTTCCTGACACCACTGCGGTGGTGAGCAGCACTCAGCCCTCCAGATTCACCTGCCCAAGTTCCAAGGCACTGTTTTAATAGGAAGCCACTAGATGGCTTGCTGGAAACGCTGGTGACTCTCCCTGGAACTTGCTGCACTGGTTATTTACTTCTCCACAGACCTCCCCCTCCTCCAGAGCCACTTCCTGAGCCAGTGACAGCGTGCCCGAGCTGTCCTGTGCCGAAAGGAGCAAGGGACACGACGTGGCACAGCTCTGGTGGAGAAGGAGCTGCTGTATTGCAGCAGAGGGGACTTTTGGTACTCTGGGTGTGCTCCTGTGCCCGTGGGAATGCTACAAGGTTGTTTTGGTGCTAAAAAAAATGGGATTTGGGAGAGCACCACTCAGCATAATTGATGCTGTAAAGGATACACGAGTGTAGCAGGACTCAAGACCCACCAGAGCATATTCATATTTTTCACACGCAGATGTCCCTGCTCCAGGCAAGGCTTCCTGTTGGGATGAATCTGCTTTATCTGTCCCCTCTCTCTTAGTCAGCTGCCTGCTGAGTTGAAAACATGCCTTATTTTCTCCCATCCTCCTGCAGAGAGGGATGTCACACCCCGATATTTCATCAGCGCTCTCGTGGTGGTTCAGCAGCACTTTAAGGCTGGCACAGCCAAACCCCAGCCTGGCACCAGCTGGGATTTTGTAGCAGCTCAGATAAACTGAGAAATCAAAGATCATTAAAAAAAAAAGGCCTGCAATGCACTGCTCAAAAATGTTGGTGCCACTTAAACATAGGAGCAAAATACACACAGAAAAAACAGAGCCTGGTGTAAACAGGGTGCAGGAGAGGAGGAGGAGGAGGATGAGGGAGGCAGGTGGCTGTGCCTGGACTCTTCCTCCTCCCATGGGGGAGAGCTGAGCATGAAGGTCCCCACTGGAGAAACACAGCATGGCACCAGAGCTGCTTCCTGGGAACTTTGCCTTGGACCCCCAAGAGATTTGGGGGTTTAAACTACAACCCCAGAAGATGGAGCACTGACCCAAAAGCCTGTGGCTAATGAAGGGCTGAGTGCCCTTCCCACCATGGCCCAGGCAGGAGCTGGTCTCCTTCTCAGCCAGCAGCAGGATGTGCACAATTAAACAAAAATGGAAAATAATTAGATCTGAAAGAGGTTTGGCTCTCTCTGAGATGGGGCGGAAGGTCAGGCTTAATCCTATCTGCCAGAAAACAGAGAGATCTGGAGAGGGCAGTGCAGGAGAGGGAAAGCTGGAGCTGCCTGTGGGCAGGGGGAGAGGGGCTGGCAACACCCCAAAGCCCCTCTCCACCCTCTCCCTGACCACAGGAGCCCTCGCTTAAGCCCCTCACCTGCTCCCATGCATTCCTGGCCACCTGGGACATCTCATCCTTCACTGCCAGAACAAGCACTCTGGGGCAGCTGAGATTAGGATGTGTTTTGGGATCCCCCATCCCGGGGTCTTGACATGAGACCTGTGGTGGGTCACAGGCACTAATCACATGACAGCCTCATTAGTTCCCCTGGATGCTGCTTCAGGGATGCCTGGTGCTTCCCATCACAAGGATTTCACTGCTCTGTGGAATGTCACAGCTACTGGCAAACCTGAGCATAGAGAAAGCTCCAAAGTTAGAATCCCCCCCTTGCTGCCTTGAAACCCCCCAAAATCCCTGTCCTGCCCACTGAGCCACTGAACTGCCATCTCCTTTTGGAGATGAGGTAAGATAACAACTGACCAGCTCTGCACTGGGAAAGGATGGGAGCTGCTGGTACCCCCCCAAAGCAGAAAATCCCAACTTTTATTATGGGGCGTTTTCTTGGATGAGAAGCTGAATGAAGGTGGGATGTGAAACTACCTTCTGCTGAAGGATTACTGAACTGACAGGATTTTGCTGCTAGACAGCCCAGCTGATGCCTGAGCAGCATGCCTGTGGATAAATTCAGCTCCAAATATAGTCGGGTCCTGCTTCCAAGACTGAAACCTGTGCTTGTGCTATGAATAGGACCAACACCATCCCCAAAACTGGGGCTTTCTGGCTGGAAATAGAGATGAAGTTTGTCGATTTATTAAGGGATTTCTCTGTCACAAATCTGCTTAATCACTGCTGGATCCTGGCAAACTGTTAATTGCCACCATGTCCAGTGGTGATGGATCCACCTCTAAAGCTGCACTGCATGAGGGACCTTCCTGCCTTTACTCTGAGCCTGCCTCCTGAGGGATGAAGGGGTTATTTCAACCACCAGCAAGGCTCATGGTCATGATGTCCTGGGAACAGTCACGGTTTTCCAAATGTAAAGGCAGGATGGACAAAGGCAGGGACAGACACAGTCCCTGCAAAAAACAACATGAGTTGCACACTGGTGCCCGCATTTACAAACTGCAGGGGTTTTAATTCTAGTTTTGATTTTTGCAAACAGACTTCCAGATTCCAGTTTAAAAACACCACCTCTCCTGAGGGGGATGGCCAAGAGCAGTTGCCAGCACAGGAAAAGAATGTGTAGGTATCACCAGGTGATATGTCTTTGAGGAACAATGATAATGCCAAGTAATTCTCAGGCACTTGAAACAACCCAAAAAACAACCAAAACCATGCAAGATAAACCATTTCATTTTGAAATTGGGTTCTCCTCTTATTGCTATATACAACTTATTTCACAAACCAAGTGAAGTGTCCAGAGGAAGCCACAGAGATGCTCCAAGGGCTGGAACCCCTCTGCTCTGGAGCCAGGCTGGAAGAGATAGGGATGCTCACCTGGAGAAGAGAAGGCTCCAGGGAGAACTCAGAGGCCCTTGCAGGGCCTGAAGGGGCTCCAGGAGAGCTGGAGAGGGACTGGGGACAAGGGATGGAGGGACAGGACAAGGGAGACTACCTTCCCACTGCCAAAGGACAGGGAGAGATGGGATATTGAGAGGGAATTATTCCTGTGAGGGGGGTGAAACCCTGGCACAGGGTACCCAGAGAAGCTGTGGCTGCCCCTGGATCCCTGGAAGTGTCCAAGGCCAGGTTGGACAGGGCTTGGAGCAGCCTGGGACAGTGGAAGGTGTCCCTGCCCATGGCAGGGGGTTGTAATGAGGTTATCTGTAAGGTCCCTTCCAATCCAAACCATCCCAGGATTCCATGAATTTGCTGACTGTGACTTTGGTGAAGCGAGTGAGATGAGTGATGTGTAACTTATGAAAGAGACAACAGCTTATCCTGAGCAACAAGGACACCAATTTAAAGACTGGAAGTGTTTTAAAAACTACCCAAGGATCTTCCAAGTGACAAAGAGGACATTCACACAGGAGGCTTGGTATCATTGCCCCTCAATGCTAAGTCAGTGCACTTAAGGGCTCCAGTTGTCAGCAAATTGCTCTTAAATTACTGTTTTATTATGCCCTTGTTTTCAGCTTTCCATTAAAAGTTCTCAAAAGCCCATTCAGATAATTTGCCCAAGCAAGAAATGACTAAGAGAGGGAATCATAGGTTCATTAAGGTTGGAAAAGACCTCTAAGAACATTGAGTCCAACCATTAGCCAGATGCTCAAATCTGAAGGGCACCCTCCAAGCTTCCCCACAGAGCTGAAATGAACTGCACTCTGAGATGTATTTGGGGAGAAAAAACAGGAATTTGTACAAAAAGTTTAGGTTGGAATCCTTGATTGATCTTGTAAAGTGACATACTGCAGCATTAGGGACTGGAGAGAGGAACTGGGCACTCCTGGATGGCAATCAACCGTTTCTAGAGATGGACAACACCGAGGTTTTCATGGCTTGGATGGCCAACAGCAAAAGAGAAATCCAATCCATGCTTAGGCAGCTGGCAACTGCTTCCAGTGAGCCTGGAATCAGTGGCCACAGAGCAAGACATGGCTATTTCTGGGTTTGCAGGAAGGTTTTTCGAGAGGCTTCCTCAGCAGCTCCCAGAAGAGGTTCCCATTGTTCGCTGTTTCCTGGAGCGTGAATGTGAAACTGAATCTGGGTGATGGACAGAGCTACGTGGAGGGCACCCACTTTTTATTGCCAGAAGCAGAAAAATCAGCATGTGGACTCCTCCTGCTGTGCAAAGATCCAGCAGCACATCAGTACCCACCAGCTTCTCCACACATCCATGGGAGATGCTGCACTTCCATCAAAATCCCCCACATCTGCGGTAACTCCAGTCAGCCCTGGGATCACACACCTATTCCAGCTGCCTGGATGCCTTCACCAGGGTAAAAGGGGGTTAAGAAACCTGACCCTGCATATGAACACAGCCCAACAACCTCTGCTTGGCCACAACATCATCTCCCACTGAGTGACCATCATCAGACAAACCTGAATTCTGTGTCACTTGTTCCAGTTTCTCCCAAGCACTTGTTCAATCCCAGTTGAATTTATCTGGTTTTTATGCTTGAATTCTTCTGACTTCAGATTCTGAACTAGATCATCTTTAAGGTTCCTCCCAACCCAAACCATTCAGTGACTCTATGAGAGGGGTGGAGAAACCACAGCCCACCTCACACAGGGGAGCTTGCTGCAAAGATAAAGCAGAAGAGCAAAAAAATCCAGAGATTCCACCCACAAGTCTGAATTTGCACTAAGTGTATCAACCAAGGGCCTTTCCACAACTGGGTTTACTGGTCTGTGAGTTGGTCCAGCTCCCCACCACCCATTACAGAAATCCACTCTCCAACAGACAGAAACCTCTGCCCTGGCTCCTGCTGCAGCAGCTCGATTGAAAGTGAAGCACAAAGTGTTTCCAGCTGAAGGGATTTAAATTATTATTTGCAGTAATTAGCACCTGCATGTCGGCCCAGTCACAATACTTTGTTTGGGCAAATTTACATCATTCCCTTCGTAAATCAGCCTCACTCAAAAGGCCAACATTAAGGAAAACAATGCGAGAACCCCGTTGGAAACACTCTGTACCCCATCCAGAGCACACCAATACCCTCACTGTTAAACCTGGCAGCCTTGCCCCTCCAGCAGAGGCCAAATAATCAGAATTTCAGCATGTGCCTCCTCGTTATTGCGACCGACGCTAATTAAAAGGAAGAACATCTCAGCGATAAAGGTTACCGCAGACCTGCCAGCTGCACCAGGCACAGAGGCAGGCTGGCACTGAAACGCTGCTGAACCTGAATCCTGCTCCTCATCTCCCCAGAATCGATGCAAAATCTCAGCCAACGCAGGGGAGAAGACACCGGCGATGCTCCCAAGCACCTCCACGGCCGCCAGGCTGCGGAAATCCCACCGAGCTGCTCGGGGTCTGAATTTATGCCTGCGCTAGAGCTGGCCCCAGCGGGGAGGGAGGACCCAATCCCGCAGGTCTGAAGGCAGCGGGAGCCGTGCCAGGCAGCAGCAGCAGCAGCAGCAGCTCGGTGCCTGCTGGAGCCACCCGGCACCTCCCGCCCGGCGCTGCGTCCTGGGAGCCCTCACAGGTCACCAAACCCGCCCAGCCCAGCGGATAACGCGGGATCGGACACAGGGAAAGCCAATAAACCCCCGTGGCTGGTTTTTTGCTGTCACTCCCTTCCATTCGGGTCTAACAGCACAACCTGGGGAGGAATTAGGAAGCAGTGGTGCCCTGGAACAAGCCTTTGCTAGGAGCTGGGAACAGCCTGCAAAACAGCCCTGGAGACCAGGAGGGCTTGGGGACTGCTGTGTGTGGGGTTAAGGGCTCTGCACTTCCCCTCCTGCAGCGC
The DNA here is from genome assembly GCA_013397195.1 of Hylia prasina. Lineage (NCBI taxonomy): Eukaryota > Metazoa > Chordata > Aves > Passeriformes > Sylviidae > Hylia > Hylia prasina. Next base: position 419,268 of record VYXD01002343.1, read on the forward strand.
CCAATCCCACAGCTTTGAACCTCCAGGTCTAACACACTGTGCTACCCCAGCATCTTTGGTCTATAATGATATAAAAAGGCAATCAGAGAATTCCCCTTTCCCTGACTGGTCACTTCCCTGCGCAGATTCAAGGGTGGACAGCATCTCTGAAGGACAGACGGACCTTTCTGCCCACCAGCACCAACGAAGAGAGGACAGACAGACATCAGACAAGGCACGTGCACCACCTCCCTTCTCCAGCAGCCACATCCCACCGCACGCCCCGGCTCTGTCGCAGTGCCAGGGAGCACCGGAGCGCGACGGAAAATCTGCCAGTGATGCGCAGAACCTCTGGGTTCACACGGTGCTGGCTCCCCTCCGTGTTTCCAGCAGCTACATCACACTCTGAGAGGCTAAAAATACATTAGGAAAGTACTTAATGTTTCTTCTCCACCCCAGCGGCTGCTGCAGAGGAACTCCAAGTGGGAGGGGAGGTGAACAGACCAGAGTGGATGCAGGAAGGAGAGGGAAGAAAATGGAGCAATGGGCACAGCATGTCCCACAAAAGGTGGTGGCAGGGGAAATCCCCGCTGCAGGCAACTTTAGTTCCTTGGAAAAACAAAAGCAAGAGCCACGTAACCATGAAAAGCAAAGAGTTTCTGACTGCAGAGCAGGATTTATGGCCAGGTTGGACAGGATTTGGAGCAACCTGGTCTAGTGGAAGGTGTCCCTGTCCACGGCAAGGGGCTAGAATGAGCTGATCTTTAAGGTGCTTTCCAACCCAAACCAATCTGTGATTCTGTGGCTGAGCACTGACAGGAGCACAGAAGAATTCAGGAAGGAGCATCTCCTCCATTCTGAACTACCAAGACTAAGAAGCTCCATGTTAATTAACTACACAATATTCTTTGTAAAATGCAGCAGTGCGTATTTAACCACCAAAACCAATTCTGTTCCAAAGACACAACCTTCCTGCAATGGCTCCCAGCATTCCCCTGCATGCAACAGGAGAGTCTTTCACCACCCAGGGCCGAGGCAGGAGGGATGGGTTTGTCAGCACAGCTGGGTGGCAAGAGGCACATGGGCTGCTGCACTTCATTTTGGAAGAACAGCCAGTTGCACAGAATTCTGGAAGGGACCTTCAAGACCACCCAGTTGCAACCCCCTGCCATGGGCAAGGACACCTTCCACTATCCCAGGTTGCTCCAAACCCCATCCAACCTGGCCTTAAATACTTCAGGGATGGGGCAGCCACAGCTTCTCTGGGCAACTCCTTCAACAATTTCTCGCAATTCTTCTTGGGATGCAGGCAAGGGGACTGTATGACATGTAAGTTCTGGGGAAATAAAAAGCAAACACCCCTCTGCTCCTATGTCCAAAACACCAGGATGGGACAAGACATGAGCCCAACTTGACTTGTTGTCCTTTTAAAGGCAGCTCTCCTTGGGCAGTGAGTTCAGCTGTCTGTCACTGGCAGCTCCCCTCTCCATTATGCTCTCCAAAGCAACAGCAGCCCCATCAAGTGTTAGCAGGAGCTGGGAATTTCAGCCCTGAAGCCAGGCTCAAGGACAAGCCTCGATCAGATCCTGTCACCCCAAACAGGCTGATGAAACCCCACCAGCAGACAGAGCAGCTCAGCACTCTCCACCCAACTTGTAAACTCCAAATGGGAGCAGAATGCCCATTATTTTGGTCAGATGCAGAACAAACTGGAATATCTCTCACCAAAATATCCCTTAACTCCCACTGAGATCCACAAGGACAGAAGAGCCCAGCTCCACTGTGAGTAGAAATGAGTAAGATTTTCATATTTTTGCCACTATTTTCCCCCTCTGCCTCCTGAGCTTGCCAGAGCTCCCGTCATTAGGAGGCTGTTTATACAAACCCAGAAGTGATGTATTTTTAGCACTGGAGAATTGCATGGCACGATCATTAAGGAGCTTCTGCAGACAGCAACAAGAGCAGGGATTTTTCCTTCTCTAAATTGGCTCCAGCCACTACAGTTTTCAGCCCAAAGCAGACTTTCAGGAAATTCAGGAGGAGCTGGAGCCTTTTTCCATGACATATTTAATACTGAGCTGAAGTACACTCGATTTTCACACTGTGCATCCAACGGGAGGTTTTATGGATTTGTTTTCTAGGCTGTACTGTTGCACACTTTTGCTACAGAGCATAATACCCTGTATTATCACAACACTCCCTAGCAACAGGACTTTAATTTAGTGCAGAGATTTCCAATGCTGAGAGCATTTCACTGACTCAGAGCAAAGATGACATGCTGGGAAACCTTATCAAAAGCCCCACGGGTGCCAAGGGAATCTACACCACATGAATGATGGCATCTGAGCTTCTCAACACAACGTGGCCAACGCTGGCACAGAGAACACCTTGGGAAAGAGGAATTTGCTTCATTGATTTCACAATCCACAGTCCAGCGTGGAGTGATGTCTACATTGATGGTGGCAGTGCCAATGGGTGGGAAATAAGAGTGAAAATCCAACAAGCGCTCAGCGGTTGGGCAGAGAAATCTGGGGAATGGTTCAGTGTCAGAAATGAGAGCTCAGAGCCAGGGGGGACATCTACAAGGACGAGGTGCCACCTCCTGCTTCTCACCCCAAGGTCAGGAGGAGGACAGATGCTTGGCAGACAAACCAACCAACCTCCTACAAAAGCTGAAGGGTGAAGCCAACCAGACAGGAATGCCCAGTGCCAGTTTCCCTTTACTCACTGGAGCACCCAAGGCCCTGAGCATCACGGGCATCCTGTTCCCAAACCTCAGATGGGTAGGATGGACTTTGAGAAGCCCAAGAAGATATTGCCAGGGTCCCACCTGACCACGGAGAGCATGCAAAGGTGCAAAATCCCCATCAGCACAGTGGACACCGTCTGGTGTTGCTCCACCTCTGCCCAGAAGAGCAGGAAAAAGCAGCAGCACCATCCATGGGTGGGTTGAGAAGGCTCTTACAGCACAAATGACACTGAAACCATGTCCCTGGTGGAGAGCAGAGGGGAATCCATCAGCCCTCATGCATGCAGCGAGGAGACAGGAATATCAGAGCAGCCGTGCCAGGTCTGATGGGCAAAGATATCCCGACGAGATCCTGGGTCAAGTGCCTTTAGTTGGCTGCTGTGCAAAGCCAGCTGAGCCCAGCCCACAGCAACAGGATGGGTCAGCAAGGATTAAAAGCATAATTAAACAGGGGCTGCAGATTGCTTCCAGCAGCCCCATCACTCCCTGGAGCCCGTGAGCTCAGCCATGGGAAAATGCTGCTGGTTTTGCTGCTTCTGGGACCTGGGGTACAGGTGGGAAATGAGTTCACTGCCTGCTTTCACTTACACCAGGGCTATATTACTCACATGCCTCCACACGCCCTCAAATCCAGATTTTCAGTGGAATTTCCTGGGATGCAGGAAGCCAAAGAAATAAAACATGCAGTTTCTCTATCTCTTCTTTGAGCCTAATCCATAGAAACAACCAAATCTTCCCAACTTTCAGTGAAGAGACTACAGGCACAACCACAGGCACGGAGGAAATACTCCTCTGACTCCTTAATTTCAATTGCAAAAAGCCTTTTACCAAAAGCTTAATTGAAATGCAGATAAGTTCCTTCAAAGGCTAAAATAAATATATAAAAAATTATCTGAATGTCATAACGGTGTTGCCTAAAATGGATAAAGGATTTAGAAGGGGGAAAAAATAATACTAAAAATAAGTTATGAAGGGTATGCAAGGTATTGATATACAGCACATGGTTTAAACTGTTAATCATTGAACAGATTCCAGTATAAAAATAAAGAGACTGAAGCTGCACATAATGGAGGAGTTGCTCTATTTATAAACTTCTCTGTGCAAAGGGCAGCGAGGGCCGGGATGAGCCGGCAGTGGAGGCAGAGGGACACTGCTACGGAGCCTATATTTGAGGGAAAATAAACAAGATTTTTTTTTTAAAAAAAAAACACGTCAACAAAATCAAACCGAGTTGTCCAGGAGCCTGTGTGCCCCAGCCATGTGAGCAGCATTTCCAGCCCTGGCATGTGACAGCTCTCCCAATTTAGCCAGTAACTGACTCCCTCTGACCCGTAATAACACCGCGCCCAAATTAGAGCCCTCAATTTGACTTGGCTCCAGTCCTTCCCTCCCAGCGACATAAAGCATCCTTTTTCCCCCCCCTCTCCCCAAACATTCCTAATCCCATCCTTTTGCACTGCCAACTCAAACTCCCATTTAGTCTTTTCCTATTTTTTTCTTGGTTGGGGGGGGGTGTTGTGGAGGGACGAGGGGGCGCAGGCAGCAAAGGGCAGGGGAAAAAGACCGGTGGAAAAACACCAAGAGACAAAAACAACAACAAAATCAGACAAAAATTCCAAGTTGGTGACATTCAGCTGGAAAAGCTCAATGACTCACATGCAAATAAAATCTGCCCAAATTCACTGTTGCATGACGCAGGCCACTGGCTTCAGCATGAAAAAGGCCGGGATGAAATCATCCACAATTAAATGGGAGCTTGGAAGGCTGCAAAAAGCAGCATCAGCGCGGCTCCCTCGGCTTAATAGGAAACACAAAGGAAGGAAGTTCAGCGGAGTGAGAACATCCCCCTTTTCCCCTCCTTCCCACCGACACCTCACACCATCAGTCATCCCCAGCCCTCGGCGCTCGGCTCCGGCAAGCTGCTCCCCAGCAGCCTGCTGCCAGGTTTTAATGGGCTTTCCTGGAATACCAGCTCCAAAGTGAAATAAAAATGAATGTGGCTACGTAGCAAGGGCAATTCCACACCCCCCCCTCCTCGACCCAGAGGCTTCTTCCAGAGATTTCTGCCGTGATCTTTGCAGAATGGTCGGAGATATTGGAGAGTTAACACTGAGAAACTCTGGAGCAGATCCAGTCCCTCCCCAAATCCCCCGTAAACGCGGGGAGGGATTTAAATCTCAGTTCTCAGGTTTGCTCTTGCATTGCAACAGTGCTTTAAACCTTATGAGTTCTCAAATAGTGTCTGAAGTCACGTTACAAGAATGCACTTGGAGTGACTTGCAGGGAATGGGGTGCCAGGGTTTCCCCTTATGCCAGGATGAGCACCAGGCTGTGCATCCCACCCCTTCAACACAACCCTTCCGTGGGGCTGTGCCATGAACCAGGTCACTGCCCTGTTTCAACCCAAAAATAACAATGTGAGGGGGAAGAATAGACAAAAAAGGTTATTTTAACCTGGACTGGGAGTCACAGCACAGTACTCAAAAGGCTTTTGGTGCTCCATGCAAGAAGGGAAAACAACCCTGAAAACAAGAGCTGGCACCTCTCCCAAAGTGCTGCTCTGGGGATCACCTGGTGAGTGTCATCCCTCTGATCTGCTCTGGTGAGATCCCACCTGGAGTCCGGCATCCAGCTCTGGGACCCCCAAAACAGGAAGGACATGAAGCTGCTGAAGTGAATCTAGAGGAGGCCACAGAAATGCTCCAGGGGCTGGAGCCAGGCTGGGAGAGCTGGGGCTGTTCACCTGGAGAAGACTCCAGGGAGACTTTAGAGCCTCTTCTAGTGCCTAAAGAGGCTCCAAGCGAGCTGGAGAGGGAATCTGGACAAACAAATGGAGTGACAAGACAATGGGGAACAACTTCTCACTGTCAGAAGCAGGGCTAGGTAGGACATTGGGAAGAACCTCTTCTCTGTGAGGGTGGGGAGGTCCTGGCACAGGGTGCCCAGAGGAGCTGTGGCTGCCTCTGGATCCCTGGAAGTGTCCAAGGTCAGGCTGGACAGGGCTTGGAGCACCCTGGTGATTCTATGATCCATCTGGGCTGCAGGAGGACAGTACCCCAAGCATCCAAGAGTGGCCAAAACCACCTGTGAGGCCAATGCCAGAGAGGCCATTGCAATGAACCTCACTTCAGCTACGAAGTGAATCCTCTCTCACAGGGAGAAATCAGCTCACCAGCTTCACATCCATTTGGAAACTGGGTGCTCCAACGTTTCTGGACTTCCCTTCAGGCTGGATGTGCCTGTCCCTGGGATTATCCCCAGTGCTGTGCTTTTGGAAGGTTCCAAAATCAGACTTCTCAGCACTCGCTCACTCCGGCCCACAGCGGCTGCAGGAGCAGGGTGTGAACAGGTCCATAAAAGGGAACTGGGAGACTTGAGCCTCCTGCCAGTAAGCCTACATTTGCTCTGGAGGAATCTGCACCTCCCCAGGACAAAAAAAAAAACAACAAACCCACAACTAACTATAAAAATAATATATTGAGATCTGCAAGTGGGGAAAGGCTGCAACTGCCTGCAGGAGGACATCCGACTGCGCCCAGGCCATCTGGTCACCCACCCTCAGTGACACTGCCCTCCCTCTGCCACCAGATGCTAATTCCTTTCATCCTGCCTGGCCCTCCGCTGGTGTAATTTTAGGTCTGTGAATAGGACCATCTGCCTTTGAGATGCTCGTTTATTTTTGGCTGAGCCCTCCCTTTCACCACTCCCCTCCTTAAAGGAAGTCCAAACCAGGCACTGTTGGGAACAGTGTTCCTTGTCTGGTCCTCTAATCACCAGGCATTAACGAGCTATCTAGAGGATGTTCTGCGCCGCTGTCGCTCGTCAAATTGGGGGTGTCATTATCTTCAAAGCACTTTGCAAACACTTTTTTCCTTCCTCCCCGTGTTGCCACCACAAAGTAGTAATTATTCACTTCTCTCTGAATATGGTGGGATTGGTCCAGCACCCTGGAGCTCGGCCAAGGCGTGCTCAGCAAAATTCAACATGGCCAAAGCAAAGCTAAAACAAAGTGGTTCCTATCTTTGGATGCTGAGGACTGCTACCGTTGCTTCCTTTCCCACAGCAGACATGGAAATGGTAAAAATAAAAATAAATGCTGGAACCACAGAGGCCAATAGTGTAATTTCCACGTATTAAGAGATGCCTGGAGAAAAGGGGAGTTTTGAGGAAAGTTTTTCTTTTATACACATCTAAGTGCTATGAATGAAAGTCACTGTCACAATTATGGAAAACAGTAATTAGCAAAACACTGCATAAAAATGCTGAAAAAAAATTGCTTCTGGCTGGGGTGACCATATGGGTGCTCCCAGCCAAAGCTGCACATGGATAAGCCCTGAGATCACAGCAAGGCCATGGGCAACCCCACCATGCCAGGGGCTCAGCCCATCTCTTGGGATGGATGTTGGATCCTTCACTTGGGATAAATGTGTGTCCTCTTACACATCCCAGCCAAAGGGATCCCAGACTGCTTGGGAGGACGCAGGCAGGGTGAGCTAACAGGCTGAATCTGTGCATCTACCAGCCACAAAATCACTGATTTTCCTTCTTTTTAAGATTTTCACAAGTGTCTGAGACAGGTGGCAAGAATGGTTCCAGGTAACTCCCTTCCAGAATCAGCTGGCTTCTTTGTACAAATCCAGGTTGTGCAAACCTTGTGCCTTTTTTTTTAAAGATGAGGAAGGCTGTGGTTCAGTCTGAGGTTTGAGCCTGTTATGAACCTCCAGGAGCTACAGGACCTGGAGCCTATTGCTGGAAATCAGTGTCATACACCAGAGGACACCTGTACAGGGGAGCTCCCCCTCACTGCATGCACCCCACAGGCTGAAGAGCAAGAGCCTGTTATGCTGCCAAGCCCCTCACAGGGAAAACACATCCAGGGCTTCAAAGAAAAAAATTCCTGTGCAATTCTTGAGGGGTTTAAATCAAGCCCTGGGTTTGGCCAACCACAACTCTCTGCTCTGCGGGAGCCTGGGGAAACACCTGGTTGTTCATTGCTTCAAATTCTCTGCAGTAAATGAAAGAAAAAGTAACTTAATGGATCCCATCAGATCTCAGATTTGACAGGATTTCCTGCCTGGGTAAAACCTGACCCACTTTGCTTTGGCTTGAAGGTACGATGAACAGCAAGCTACACAAGCTGGGCTGTGAAGTGAGGACAAGCAGCTTCACCCCCACGCTGGGGTGAATTCCCAGGAGGAATCAGGGGATGCAGACAATCCCTCCCCTCCTCTTTCTGCTGCTCACATCACCCAGAGCAAAGCACTTGACCAAAGCCAGTGATGAGTCACTGCGAGGAGGAGACTTTCTAATTTCACCCGCTTTGATCCTGCCCTGAAGTGCCAACGTCAAAGAGGAGGGAGGGGAGAGCTGGGGTTGACTCAGGGAGGACGGGAAATCCGTGCATCTACAACAGAGACATTCAAAGCAAAGTGAAACTCCTCTTTTTTTAGGAAACCCCCCCCAATAAAAAAAAACCAGTGACACAAAGAGCTGACTCTCCGCAGCTTGTACCAGAGCAGCAACACTCAGCTGGCTCCCTGTGCCCTTCCCTGCTGTAGGAGCACTCATAAGGCAGAAACACCCGGTTAAAATGCACCTTTCCCTGGGGAATTCACCTTTCCCTGTGGAATTCACTGTGCTGCAGTGCTGCCCGCAGCAGCTGGCTTGTCTTTCCTTTATTACCAGCCTCACATTTTGTTTCTCATATTCCACCAAGCGCTGCAGGACCTCAAAACAAAGAGCGACGTTGTTCCTTCAGAATGAAACCGCTGTTCTCCCTGTTTTTGGTGATACTTCACAAAAACATCCTAGGAGCTGTAAAGATTCTGTTGGGTGGGGGCTAAAACGATGTGTCCCAGTCACAGCTTTTTCACTGGGAAGGTTTCCATGATCCCTTTGCACTGAGAACACATGAAATGGGTGAACTGAACTTAAAGGACAAACACCTCTCCTGGCAATCACACATTCCCACTGCCTGGTTGGGTGGCTTAGCCATGCCTGGTTCCTCTCCCATAATTGCTGATGCCCATCAAAGGCACCAGAATTATGCTGAAGAACCCAACTCCTGTCCCAGCTCTGAGCAATGATGAGTTTGACACTTGTTAGTGCTTGAAACATGAAAAGTTTTACCAATTAATTCAAGTTTTCACTAAACCAAAATCATCCTCCTCCCCTTGTCTGGCTAAAATGTCTGTTTTCAGCTATTGAAAAAGCCACAAAGAGAATTTTTGAGATTTCATTTTCTTGACCAAATTCCATAACATTTGGGAAGAAACTTCCAACAAAATGAAAACCTTGTATTTTTGTGGAGGGAGGGGGAGGAACAGACTTCCCTGCAGAAGAAAATTTATTTCCCTGCATCTTGTTTTCCTCTGAACAGCAGCAACACATTTGCAGTTACTCACACGGAAGGATTCAACCTCCACAATTCAGAAGAGATGAACAGAAGGAGTGACAGGATTTCTGGAACCTGATGACCCCGCTCTTACCCTCCAGGCTACTGATTCCAGCTAATTGGAGCCTCAAGTGGCTCTGAGCCAGTCAACAGCAACACAGCAACAAATGTGCAGAAATCCAGTAAATTCTGAGAGACACACAACACTGGCCGGGGTCCAACAGCCTGATCCATTCGGGGATGATAAAAATTAAAAGAATATTATTAAGGCCATTGTCCAGCTGTCTTTTCAACGCTGACAGGTTTGGGGCATCAGTCACCTCTCTGGGATGCCTGTCCCAGTGTCTGACCACTGACTGGGTAAAGAAATCCCAGATTCACAGACTGGTTTGGGTTGGAAGGGACATTAAAGATCATCCAGTTCCACCCCCTGCCATGGGCAGGGACACTTTCCACCACCCCAGGGTGCTCCAAGCTCTGTCCAACCTGACCTTGGACACTTTTAGGGATAGGGCAGCCACAGCTTCTCTGGGCAAGAAGTCCCAGTGCCTCATGACCTTCATTACAAAGAAATTCTTCCTGTTATCTAATCCAAACCTCATTTGCTTTAAAGCCATTACTCCTCATCCTTCCAACTGAAATAATCCTTTCCTTTCCTCATGCAATTCCATGCAGCTGGGCTCTGCTGCAGGTAAATCCTGCAGGAAGACCTGATTGCTGAATACCTCCAGCAATTTGGACCCTGTCTGGAGAGGTGCAAACTGCACCCACCCAACACAGAAGAGCCTGGGCAAGACTTTTCTATGTCATGATACAGCAACAGCATCATCCCACTCAGCACTACACCTGCAACCTCCATGGCAGGGGGAGGTTTACACCTCAGCTCCCCACAGGAAAAGTGAAACCCCCAGCTCCAAAGGATTCCTGCAACTGCTCAGACACTCCAGGTTTCCAGCTCTCTCTCTGTGGTGTGCAGGGGAAATTCAGGATTTTGGGTTTTACACAACTCTGAGTTATCCTCTGCCTCCTGCACTTTCCTACTGTGCTCTCTCCTGGTATTAGGAAGGGAAATGTCTCAAGCAGAGGGGAATCAGAAGCTGCAGCTCTCTGGCAATCTGTTAAAGACAGGCACTCACACAGGTAATGCTTGCAAAGCCTCTGCTCCTTCTCTGGGCCACTTTACAAGCAGCAACACAGCAAGGGACTTGTTAAAGGCAGAAAATTGGGCACCAGGAACAAATTCCCTGCCCCTCCACTCTCCACAGCCCCCTTGCCGTTGTGGAATATGCGCGTACAGACCCCGGACAACAAACTGCAACTCTCAGTGTGACAAGGAAAGCTGCAAAGTAAACACTGAGGGTTTCATATGGAAACACAGCAGGAAGGAGTGTTATTCCCAGAGATGTTTCTCCATCAGATGCTGACAATTGGTTCAGAGCATGAAAGTGCCCCAGCTGCAGCAGGACCAGCTCACAGCAGCACAGGGAGGAGCTGGCGAAGGTGGTGAGAAGCTCTGGCTTCCCACTCACACCACATACCCCTGAGAAAAACCTGGAGAACAATTTCTGGGGAGAGATTAGACATGCAGTAAATTCCTTCCTTGACAGAGCAACCAGTGTGAGGCCATGCTCAGCTTTCAGGCCTTATAACAGCCACCAGTGTTTGCAGAAGGAATTTATTTCGGGGTGAAACCTGATCAGCTCCCAGGGCAGCAGCAAAAAGGGTGGGAGAAGCTGCTCTCCCTGGGATGCAGCTGCCAGGAGCTGCCTGAACCACAGTGCTGGCACTACCTGCTGTCCCTCTCCTGCCACTCTGTGTCACATGGTGCCTGTCCACGTCACTGACACTGACCTGGATGGGATCAGGATGCGGAATGGAATGGAATGGAATGGAATGGAATGGAATGGAATGGAATGGAATGGAATGGAATGGAATGGAATGGAATGGAATGGAATGGAATGGACTAGACTAGACTAGAATAGCACAGAACAGAACAGAACAGAATAGAATAGAATTTCTCTCAGTATCCCACAGGATTTTCATTCTCAGCATGACTTCCAAGTGTCTTTTCTCCTCCACCACACCAAGAGCTCAGCACAAGCAGTGAGGATTCCTCCTTTCCTCCTTGCAGGAGCTGACAGGGATGGACAGATCCCACTGCAAAAGCCATGGAGCTGCAGGGCTGGAGCCTGCCAGCATTCCCTTTATCCTCAGCCTGGCCCTTTCCTCTCTTTCAAGCAATTCTGACAGGAGTTTAAAGCTTCTGGCACCTTTAGGGGGTGTGGCAGGACACATTGTTAGTGGAAGATGAGTGGCAAAGTCAGAGCTCTTCCACCCCTGCTGTCCTGCTTGACATCAAGGTTGACATCTCCCACTGCTCCGTATCCCAATGATTTTCTACTACACCAATCAAATTAGAATTGGGTTTAAAAAACCATCCCCTCCAGCCCAACTATCACTAGTGCAAGGAATGAGGCAGTGGAGAATCATCTCCCTGTGACTCACATCTGCCTCCAGGTGGGTGACATCCAGGAGTTCCCCTGGATTGCTGGCCACGGTGTCACCCACCACTGGTGTTTCACTGGGATTCATTGCTAATGGGATTGGGAAACAGCCTCCCTGCCCAGGTTAACACAGGTGCTCATCAGCCAAAATTGCTCCTGCAGCAACTCATCCCTTCCAGCCATGGACCAAAAACGACCTACCCAAGGAGAAGAGTGCAAAAGTAGCCAAGGGTGGCTTGGGATTTGAGAGAGGAAAACAACGTTGAAATGTTGGATGAAAACAAAACAACCTCTGGAAACACTGCGACTTTTATTTTGTTTGAGGCACTTTCTGGGTAAATGCATTGAATCAGAAGTACCCAAAGCCCCAGCAGCTGCTGTGTCCTGTGCAAAGTTTGCATCAAGGGGGTTTTTCTTCCCCCCAGCTCTTAAAATAAAAAGTCTGTTTCTCCAGCCTGGCCAAAGCACTTCACCACACTGCAGTGCCAACCCACTCCCAGCTCTCCCAGTGCTGGGGATTGCTGGGTTACAGATCCGTGCCCTTACCACACAAACTCAGTTTCCTGGATACTTGCACCACAGCCTCTAAATTCTGCTGTGGTCTGGACTTCACAGGCTGCTGGTTTTAATATTTTCAGATGCTGCAAGCAAGGCAAGTTCCCTGCAAGTCCCAGTCATCTTCTTAAACTTTTTTTTTTTTTGGTTTGATTTACCTTTTCATGATGCTGTGGGAGAGACACAAGCCATGATGTGGCAGGACACAAAGGTGGCTCTGGACACAGCTGGGTCCTTCCATCCCTGACTCTCAGCAAACAGTTTCTAACAGATGATGGGGCAGCCTGAAACCACAGTTGCTTCCAGCCTCTTTTCATGTAAAGACCAAGTGAAGGTACTTTTCATTACACAGATATGTCTATTACCAATATAATTTATGGCTTGGCATTATTCAGGGAGATTAATGAAGCGTCCTTGCTTCTAAAGATAAAACATCTTTCCAAATCCTTCTCATACATGTACTGCTTGCTCAGCAGTCCTGCATTATTCATTGGTAACATCAGAGCACTTTTGTAGTGCCTTTCCCATAGCAGTGCCCTCCAAAGTGGGCTGCTCCAGGTGGGATGAGGAGACCCAGACCCACCTCCTTTTCCTGACCAGGGCAGTTTAACTCCTCTGGGATTACTCAGGTGAATGGGGCTGTTTCTTTCCAGAAGCCTCCTAGCCTTTCACACTGGGGTTTATCTCCCAGCCTCCTCCTAAGGGAACATTTAGATCCTTAAGATCCTTAAGATTCAGTCCAGCCATCAACCCAGCCCTGACAAGGCCACCATTAAACCCTGTTCTCAAGTGCCACATCCACACATCTTTTAAATCCCTCCAGGGATGGGGACTCCACCTCTTCCCTGGGAAGCCTATTCCAGTGTCTGACCTCTGCTACAGTCTGATGCTGGGGACTCTCTGGGTATCTTGCCAGACAAATTTCCCCAAAGTTCTATGAGAAGCTGAGGCTGCTGACACGAGCAATAGCATCTGATCAGCCAACGTGTGATGCTGACTAAGGACGTGTTTGTCATTTCTTCCTGGCCTGTTTCACAAGCTCTGTGGCTACTGTCATGCTCTGGGCACCTTCACAATACATGGGGTGAGGCCTTAAAGGGAAAGCAAAAAACCCCAAACTCTGGGGAGGTGACTGCAGCTGGCTACAGGGATCAAAGCTGTGAGCAACAACTCCCATGAAACTTCAACACTGACAGGCATCAAGACCTCACCCAACAACCAACAATAGGAAAGTCAACCTAACTGCACACTTGAATCAGAGCCCCAATTCTGCACACCCTAAAAACATTTAATTTTTTGATAGTGCTGTGCCCTTTGAGCTGATGTGGGGAGACAGGACCCATTTGATTGACCACTGCTTGAGGAATGTCCAAGCCAAGCCCACCAGGTCAGTGCTCCCCTCTCAGTGCAGAATGCACAGACCCCACCCTGATCACAGAGCTCTGGAGATCTGGGGCTGGGCAATGCTGCCTTGCACTGCCCAAAACCAAACTCTGGTTCAACACTGGCCGCACACACCACACCAAGAGAAACCCACCACCAACCCCACTCCACCTCAGAGAATCACACCACCTGCACATTCAGAACTCAAGAAATCCCTCAGTGCTGGCAGAGGACAGGCAGGGAAGGAGGCAGCAAATATCTCTGTCACTGTATGAAAACACAGATCTCAGCAACCAGCATTCAGGAACTGGCTTTTGATCTCAGGTTTTGCCTGTAGCATCTCCTTGATGAAACCTGTATTCCACCAACAAATCCTAGCCCAGGGGATAAACTGGATAATCAAACATCTCAGCTTGTTGCTGAATTTTCCAAAATAAACAGCATGTTCACAGTATCAACCCAGAATTTGCTAATCCTCCCCAGCTACCACCATCTCAGCCATCTGAACACTGGTGACCACTAGCTAAATGTGTCAGGGATCTTCATCATCCTCCCTGCCACCCTGCAGCAAAACAAAACCTGTGCTTCAGCCCAGACCTCCCTGATGCCAGGTGTGTTGTCACACAGGAGAGCAAGGCAACTGTTTCATTATGGGAGTGAAATTCAGAGCTCCCACAGAATTTTTTCCAGCTCAGGCAGAGAAGTGCAGCCCCCTCACTCTCCCACCCACAGCCCCAGGTGTCCTGCAAGACACCACAGCTCCCAGGGACTTTCCCTTCTCTTGCAATGGCAGGTTGGCTTCCAGAAAATGAGGGCTCAGGGCAAAGCTGTGGAAGGAGCATTAGTTTTATGGATCAGGGGAAATCTGTTTGCAATAAGGGCACCCAAGTGCTGGACCAAGGAGGCAGGACAGTCTTTTTCAGAGGAGAGAAGCCAAATGTGTCCAAACAGGCCCAACACCACCAGTGCAGAAAGACAGAGAAGTCACCTCAATGCTCTTTCCAGGGCTTTATATAGGAGATATTTTCAGTAACTTTATGAACAATATAAAGATAACACTCATTCATAAAATTCAAAGTTAACCAGTTCAAGGGACATCTCCATTGCTTGCCCTTCTTGAGGGTCCTGCACGCATCAACTGATGCTGCCCCTACAAAGCAAGGCAGGGCTGTATCACGGAAGGGTTTGGATTTAAGGGATCTTAAAGATCATTTCATACTACCTCCTGCCATGGCAGGGACACCTTCCACTAGCCCAGATTGCTCCAAGCCCTGTCCAGCCTGGCCTGAAACAGTTCCAGGGATCCAGGGGCAGCCACAGCTTCTCTGGGCATCCTGTGCCAGGGCCTCTCCACCCTCACAGGGAAGAATTTTTTCTCCATTATCCCATCTAGCCCTGCTCCTGACAGTGTGAAGCCATTCCCTCTTCTCCTGTCACTCCATTCCTTGTCCCTCTCCAGCTCTCTTGGAGCCCCTTTAGGCACTGGAAGGGGCTCCAAGGTCTCCCTGGACTCTTCTCTTCTCCAACCTAAACAGTCCCTGAGCATCTTCCCAAGGATCAAAGGCGAAGTCAAGCTCCACTCCAGAGGTGCAGAGATCCTCCTTGGCTCAGATGGTCTGTAACTCCTGCTCTGGCTCCAGCTCCCTACTGTTCAACAAAAACAGGATAATTCACACCTGCGGGGACACTTTCTCACCTCTGGCAGCTGAAGCCAGTTGGAAGTTTATAGTCAACGGGCTTCTCCCCCTCCTCTGCAGTTCAGTGAAATTGTTTTAAAGATCCTTTGTCTAGAACAACACAGACAGCAACGTTTACTTAAAAACAAACAAGTAGGACAAAAAGTGCTTTTCCTGAGCTTCTCAAGGCAGGAGGGTTTGATTGGAAGGCGCAGGGCTGGCGGGGAGGGGAGTCTTGCTCAACAGCTACAGTAGGTGATCTGACCAAGCACCTGAAAGGCTGGAAAATTAGCTTTAGAAAGCATTAGCTCCCACACTTTGATGTAATCAGATACAGCGCCAGCCAACAAAATCCTTGGATTGGCTATTGGGTTTAATAGCCAATCCAAGTTTTCCTTGGCTGGTAGACAAAATTTGCTTTCTGTTTTTTAACTCCAGCATAAGTCACTCTTGAGAAACAGATTTTGCCTGCATCGTATTTTAAACAAGTCAATATGAATGTAATTTAGAGGAGTTAGAACTCAAAGGTTGGGGTGCTGTCTTTCCATTTCTTATTCGTGAAGAAATGTCCTACTCCTGTCTGTCTGCCTGGCATGTAGGAAGCCTGTCCAGGGCAAAAATGTGTGACCCACCCCCCCCAGTGATTTGGGAATGATTTTCCATCACTCTGAGCAGATTTATTCTGGTTTATAGCCATTGTATTGACATGCTCATTGTATCTCACTGCCCTGGCCCTAAGGATCTCCATGTGTGTAAGAGAAAAGCTGCAGGTTTTCTACATGGAAAAAAAAAAAGGTGTCCATCCCAGTGATTTCATGTATTTAATAAGAGAGGAATCAGGGCATACATATATACATATATATACATATATACAGACACACATATAATATTTTAAAATGTTACCCTGTTAGATAATTGGCCTATTCAAATTTGATTAAGATTCTTTCTGAACTGGTAAAGGTGGATGGTTTAGATTCCTCTCAACGGCTGAAGGACCTGTTTTCTAAATCCACATATGCACAGGAAATAGATGACAACTTGTGACCTAAAGGTGAGTATTTTATAGTGTGTTGGTTGCCTAAGGCAGCAGTTGGACTGGATGATCTTAAAAGGTCTTTTCCAACCTAAACTATGAATCTACAGCCATGTATTTTAACAAATACACTGGTTTTGCAAGAATAACTGTTTTGAAGATCAAGAGCGTAGGTATTGCACTGTATGGTCACACTACATTACTGCAGGATGCAATATTACAAATGGGATTTTTCTGTCTTCACAGGCCAATTAAAAACCCAACAGGGAGCTAAGAGGCATTTAAGGTTTTATTTTTTGACTTTCCTTAAGCCAGCCATGCAGACCAGGGACAGCAACCTGTTGGTGAAGCCCACAGCCCAGTGCCCAGGCGGGCAGGAGGCACAGCAGCACATCAGGTACAGCAAACACATGACCACGGCTCTAAAAATACACCCTGGTATCACCAAGGCCAGGAATAGCCCAGGAAGGGGGGATGGATGGAGCCCTCCTGACAGGATTTTCTTTGTTTTATCTTTTCACACTTCCCAAAGGCTGCAACTTGGAATGATTAACCCTGTGAGAGGAGTCTACGTGCTTGGCTTCAACCACCACCCAGACAGGGCAATCCTTAGGGAATGGCAATCCCTAGGGAATGCCCATGGTGCCAGCAGCACCAGGTGAGGCTGCTGCTTCCAGGACCAGCACAGGGACAGGCTCCTTGGGCATCACTGCCATGTGGATGTGGCACCTGGGGACAAGATTCAGTGGTGGCCTTGGCAGTGCTGAGGGAACGGTTGGACCTGATGATCCTGGAGGGTTTTTCCAGCCTAAATAATTCTGTGATTTTATTATTCCTCTGACACCTTTTACTCTGTCTCCTCTGGCTGAAGGGATCAAAACCCCTGTTGAAAGCCCAGTTCTTGATCTGCTTGGGAAAAGACTGTAACCTGTCTTGAACATGCACAGCTGAGTTCAGAGCGCCAGGAAAGGTCCCTCCAGGCCCTGCATAAAGGGAATTTCACAGAGAAGAAGGAAAGAGAGATCACAGCCACTGCCAGGTAACCTAAGGGCCTGCCACGAGGTTGGAACGTCCCATCTTCTCCCTGAAAAGGGATTGGTATTTTCAGAATGTGCATTCTGAGACAAGGCTGGAGCCCAGGGGAGAAACACGGCAGGTCTGGGGAGAGAGGGATATGAAAAATAAACTCACCAAAAAGCCCCACCATGAGACTACTCACAGATTCATCACTGTGAGGCTCAGGAGGGACTGGACTGTGGTCATTTATTCTGATTGACTGAACTAGAAGAGGAAAGAGAATTTTACATTTGGGGAGCCCTGCACCCCGGCCTGCAGCATCTCCACCAGGGACCCTGTGGGAAGCTGACATTCCCAAATTAAACTCCATGCAGAGTCCACCCGAGCTCCCCATAAGCTGCTGCAAGGGCAAATCACACCACAAGCTAAAAACCCAAACCCCATCGCCAGCCTGAACATCCCCAGCATCCATTTCCAACCCTCTGAGTTTCTAAAACCAGCTACCACCCTCTCCTGAGAGCGCCCACGTCGGTATTTTTATATGGATGGATCAATTCCTTGTGTCCTCCTGGATAAACTAAGTGACTGAGTTTCCTTAATCATTCCCCTGAACACAGGCTGCCACAAGTACTTCTCCCAGAGCACTACCTGCTGACAGGGACTAACACAGATTTATCCCTCAGGCAGCACATCTTTTATTCACTGTGTCATGCCTGTCTAAAGAGACCTGGACTTCCCACATTTTTGGTAAAGGCCACATCTTATATCTTCCTTCAAGGAACTGCTGCTTAATATGCAAACCAGAACAATCAACTTTCCATTCAAATTCATCAGTATTTAAATGAGGGTGAGTCCTGCTGTGCACAGCTGGGCTCGGACTCACAGGTCTAAAGGGCAAGGGGAGGAATTACCATAAACAACACCCATCATATTGATCACAAATTGATGACCAGCAGGTCTGTCACTCTCCAGATTACTGTCTCCAGCAGCTGGTCCTCTCCTAAACTGCAGCTACATCTTTCCTAAGCCTGGGAATTGCTGTAGGGGGATTTATTACAAGACGTGGAAGGAAGAGCACTCCCGTCCTTCCCTGCTGAGGGCATGATGATTAACAGAATCATTCAGGTTGGAAAAGCCCTCTAAGATTGAGGGCAACCATTCCCCCAGAATAGCCAAGCCCACCACTAACCCATGTGCCCAGGTGCCACATCCACATGGCTTTTAAACCCCTCCAGGGATGGGGACTCCACCACTGCTCTGGGCAGCCCATTCAAATGCTCGCCGAAAAAAAAGATGCTTGCAGAGAAATTCACAAAGAGAGGTGAAAACCTCGCTGCCACCTCCACACCCACGTGGCAAATTCAATCTATCTCCTCTCCTGACAGGGGGTTTGGCCTCCATGAGCACCCCCACACCTCCTCCCCATCCCGGGCCCTCTGTTTTCGCCCGGTGGGTGAGGGAGCTGCACCTTTCTGCTCCTGGTTCCGAGTGAGCCAAGGACACAGTTGTGCCCCTGGGTGCTAGCAAGGGATGGATGCAGCACAGCACCAGAACTGTTCAGGGCATGTCCTGCCAGCACAGGAAATTAGGGAATTAGGGGGAAGTCCACAGCAGCAGCTACAACCAGGCTGTGCAGGGACTCACTCGGTGTCTGTGCTTCCAGGTGAAGAACGGAACGCCGCCATCCACAGGCAAGCAAGGAGACGGGGATAAAACAGGGCTGGGCTCCTTTACCCCCCCCTTCTTCTTCTTCTTCTTCAAGGGCGGTGAAGTGCCTGAAAATAGAACATTTTGTAATGGCAAAAAAAAGTAGAAGGAGCAGAACTGGGTCAATCAGCAAACGGGCTGATTTAAGAGAGAAATCGCAGCGTTCGTAATGGGCTAAAAACGGCGCCGATGCGTTGCCGAGAGAGAATATAATTAAGAGGCTTTTTAAAGCGGCGCTTCCCCACCCCAGCCACAGAAATCACAGCTCACACTACCAGTATTGCTTCCACCTCATGGAGCAGGAATGCGCTGGCGTGCCGCAAGCTGGCCCAAGAATGTGGAGTTTCCGTGGGCCGGGAGAAGATCCCGAACGGCAGCGGTTCCCGGCATTCCTTCGTGGGTACATCACTGCTATCCACTCATAAAGCACAGAGGGGAAATCGGGCTGGGGTGGGGGGTGATCTGATGTTTTTAATTCTTTTTGGTGTTTAAGGATTGAAGCTGGGAGAGCTGGGTAAGTGAATGAAATAAAGATTTAATGGGATGGGTGATGGGGTATCGCTCATTGGAGGCTTTTCCCAGGAACGGCCTGGGAGGATCTGCAATGAGTACTTCTGTAAGGAACACACTTTTCAACAGCATTCATTCAAGAATGAGCTTCCTGGAAGAATACCCTGCCCTAATTAGGTACAGATGGCCCAATTCGAACAGGCAGCAGGCGTGGAACTGCCAAGGGCAGATCCGTGGCCCTGCACTACCCAAAGGGTCATGACAGCAAACTCTGCCTCCCTTTGGACACCAGACCCAAACTGATGCCTCAAAGCAGAACAGGACTTTCCTGGATCCTCCCAGGGCTGTACAATAGAGCCATAGAGTTATTCAGGATGGAAAAGACTTTTAAGATCATCAATTCCAACCACATACATGGCTCAGCATAAGTGCTGTGCCCCTCCAAGTTTGGTGGAGCCAAAGGGCCATGGGCTGGACTACAGATCCCACAGCTCTGGAAACCCAAACAACTGGGGTGAAGCCACTGCTCCATGTCCAAGGACACCGTCACGCTTTGGGAGCATCTCTGGGGACATCCCCACCCACTCTGCCCTGCCAGAGAGGAGCAAAGTGGATGAGTCAGTCCTAGAAAGTTCATTCCTTCGACTTCTGCTCCTTGCTCTAATTAATCTTTGGGGCAATGAGATAAGCAGCCCTTCCTTTAATCTTGCCCAAGCCAAATGGCATGTGGTACCATCCACCTTGGGGTGATCCCCCAGAGCTGGTGCTCTCCTTCCCTACAGGAACCTCCCTCCTCATCCCACAGTGACAACCCTTTTCCTCACCATCTGTCCCAAACACAAAACCGCTTGGGATCAAGGAAAGCTCCACATCAGCTGGAGGAGATGGGGAGAGAGAGGGTCAGAGGAAAAGCCTCAAAAAGAGAAGCAGAGAGAGCTGCTCTGTTGAGAAACCCCAATTTCCCCAAGTTTGAGCTATCCCACCTCCCTCTAAAGATCCAACAAGGAGCCGGCATATCGGGTGTGCCAAGCCCCAGCAGCTCCCCGCTGGAATATGTTGGCTGGTGCCTCCCCCTCCCTCCACACAAACCCTCACTCTCCCTCTCTTGCAGGCACGCACAGGGAAAGGGAGGGAGAGCAGAGCAAAAACCACAAGCAAATGTTCTGGTGCAGTATTTCCCCTCGTCAGACCGTCGCACTCGAGATTCAAATCGTGTTTAAGGAATTTAAAAAAAAAAAAAAGCCCTTCCCCAGTGCTGGAGGCAGCTCCAGTGGGACACGCTGCCCTGGCTCACCAGTGCAAACATAGTATCTTTCCACAAGAGCTTAAACAAACTGGAAAATAATTAAACATTACTGAGAAATTTAGCTTTTTTTTTTTTTTAATATGGAAAAAATAATCGCGGTAGACGATATACGCTGGGAAACCTCCAAGACTTTGACCTTTAAGTGAGCAGCTAGGACAGTCAGACAAGTATGCCTGAGGATTGCATATACATGCAAAGGAGCTCCAGAGGGTTTTCCAAACCCTTCACAAACAAATCACACATCTCTTTAAAAAAAAAAAAAAAAAAGAAATGTTCTGTTCTCCATTTACCTGTCAGGGGATGCTTAAGTCTGTGCTGCACATGACATTACCCAACCCTACACTGCACTCTGGGAGATTTTATTTCATGTGGACTCTCTGCTGAATAGGAGGAATGAGCCCTGTATCCTGATTTTAAAAGGAAGAAAGGAAAGGAAAATGAAGGGTTAGATTCCTCATTACTCCAAGGAGTCTTTACATTGCTCTGACAATGAAAAAGAGTGTGGGGAAGTGTGCAGAAGAAACCCATTCATCTTCTGAGGGTCCTTCAGTCAGCTAAAATAAGATGTTTTAGCTTAAACACAAAAATCCTTATAGCAAAGAGACAACCAAACCTGTTTTGTTGCAGACTAATGCAGGGGAGTCAAACCTTATCTCTGGAAAACCGGGACCAGAGGTAACCAACCTGATGTGACTGTTTCCATCCTGCCTCCCCTGCAGTGGCTGGAGCTGCACAATGTTTCCAGCGCTTTGGAAAAATAGTTTCAGGTTCTGCTGCCTCTATCTTGGCACCAAAACCAAGTTTCCATTAGTGAAAGGCTGAGGGATGATTTCACTTCAGAGCTGAAATGGGGAAACCAGCAAAATGAGTAAGATGTGGCTAAACATATCCCGGGGTCTTTGTCGTAAGCCTGTGCTGAAAAATGGGGGTTTATCCACTTTTTTGGGGGTACAAAATACCCAAAACCCGAATGGGAGTTGTTTTTAAAGAGGATTTCTCAGCTGTGTGCCAGTTAATGCACCACCATCAGGGATCAGCAGAGATGGTGTGGGACAGCCAGAACGGAGGAGACACCCCCAGGAGGGTGCAGGGGTGCCCCAGGATAGGCAGAGGTATCAGGGAGCAAAGAATCCAGCCCAGGAAAACCCCCTGGGATCCAAGAGGGTCTCCCCAGGCAGCAAAGGTGCAGGAATGCAGCAGGCAGGGAAGCTGACCTCCAGCTTGCTGCCAACGAGCGCCGAGGTTATTCACGTCCAAACAAATAATTCCTCTATAAATAACGCGGCCGCTCTGACTTCCTGAGCAAAACCCTTCTCCTCTGGAGCTCCCGGAGCTGGAAGGAAATGGCATCAGCTTGGGAGCTCGTGGCAGGAGGAGGAACTCCACAAAATTCATGTGAGGGGATCACGGACCGGCTCCTCCACACGCTGTTCCCGTCCCTGTGCGTGTCCCACGTGGTGGCTCAGGCACGTGTGACACCAGCTGCCACGCAGAGCACCACACAGACAAAAAACCCCCTTGTTTTCCTCCTTTCCTGAGCCCTTCCTTCTTTTTATGCCACAACAAGAAGGCTTGCAGCTCAAGCCATCAAGTGACAGCTCCTCACGTACATTAAAGATGCACCTTTTAGGCAGCACCTCTCTGGCCGAGCACAGCAAAGGCACCTTGGAGTCAAAAAGCATCAAGACACATCCTCGGCGAGCAGCCAGGACGTGCTGCCAGCATTCCAAAGCAGGAAGGATGCAACAGGGACTCAGGCCAGGCACGCAACAGAGGGTGGGAAAGATGCAGGTCCTTTTCCTGGGTCCTCTTGTTTTTGGAGCATCTTGGTCCATATCTTGCTGCTGGGCTGCCTGAAGGAGACTCGAGCCTCCCACTGCTGTGGGTGTGAAAACAGCAGTGGTTGGGTGCACCTGAGCCCTGCCCCGAGAGAACTGGTGAGGCTGTTCCCAAAAACCTCCTGCTTCCTGAGCCAGAGCCATCTGTCTAGACTGAGGACATTCCTCACCCCTCCATCAGCCCAGTGCCTGGTATGAGCTGTGTCCTCACTTGTCAAGGGCAGGATCCAGGGTGAAATCCCCCAGGGCAGACTCCTAACCTTCCCAGGAAAGTCAAAAACTCCCAGGAAAGTTAAAAACAAACACCTCAAGAGGTGTTTTGGCACCTGAATTCCCTGGACCAGGAAGGATTCAGTAGAATGCTCAGGCATCTCCTCCAGCCCCAGGAGCTCTTCGCAGAGAGGCAGCACCTGGCAAGACACCTTGGACACCTGGGAGAGCCAAAGCCTGTCTAGGTGCCCAAGAGGACCCTTGATAGGGTGGAAACATCCCTGGAAGGGCCCAGGCTAGGCCTGATGGGGCTTTGAGTGACCTGGTCTAGTGGAAATTGTCCCTGCCTGTAGCAATGTATCTGTACAACTTAGGCCATTCTGTGTACCAGCCAAACTGTTTGTAGACAGTAAGCCACCTGCAGTCTTGTTCTCAGGGTTCTCAGGAATGCATCAAGGCTACTGAGACAACAACAGGACAGAAAAATAGAACAGAGAGCCTGGGAACTTGCTTACAAAGAATGCAAAACCTGGATAGAAGACACAGGATGTGAGGATGGATGCTCGACCAGTTAGGTGTCCTGCAGGATGTGTGCCTGCCTCATGGACAAGTGGCTTAGCCAGTCAAGAGACACCTGCATGCATGAACAGTAGTGCTAGAAACTGTAACTGGGGTTTAATGTAAACAATAAATTGGCTTCTGTTGAAAATCACATTGGTTCTATTATTCAGTTGCCCATTTTCCTGACACACCTGCCCATGACAGGGGGTGGCATGAGATGGTCTTTAGGGTCCCTTCCAACCCAAGTCATTCTGTGATTCCATGAAACCAAGCCCCCAGGAGCAAAGGATGGATCCTGCACCACTGCCCAGCCTTGAAAGGTGCTATCACAGCTGGAGATGTCAGGAGAAGTGAGACATGGCATCTGCAGACATCCAGAGCTTCAGAGAAAAACACACAGCATCTCCTCTGAGAGGGCTGACCCGTATCCTCTTCTCTGCAGCCAGGAGAAAACCAGTCCAGGTGACATTTCAAAGCAGAACTGCAAAATTGGGTTCTTTTTCCTTCTGCTTTTAAGGAAAACCAGACATGTCAGACACACAAAGGTCCGAGTGCTCCTTCCCCCGTGCACTGTTCTGTAAGTACAACTGCCCGCTGCTTCCCAAACCTTTCAGCACCTGAGTCCCACTGACTGGCAATAGGTTGCAGACATGAAGTTATTTAAAGCACTTTTAAAATATTAATTGACACTTGCCTTACAGAGGGGAAAAAAAAAAGGGAAGAGACAGAGCTAGGAACCCCAGGGATCCAGACGATCCAATTTCAGGCACCTAATTAAAATTAAATTTCAATTAATTTCCAATTACTTTAGTTTAAACTTATTTTGTATTTATACCCTTCTTTTTTTTTTTTTTTTTTTTTTGCTAGTTGCCTAAAAATGAATCTGTCCCTTTGGTTGCTTTTCAATTAAATATCATCTTGACACTCAAATTAATGCTTTTATTTGGCAACTCCAAGATTATTCAAAAATCCCTACACATTTGATTCAAGGACTTCAGGAGAACTTGACAGACATTCCCCACCTCCCTTTTTCACTACGGTAGGAATGATGAATCATTTTATTTACTACAGGCTCATTCTCTGCAGCAACGTGTTAAACTTTGCTCAAGTGGAAACTGAAGAGTGGAATGAAAAGGTGGCTTCAGCACTGCAGAATATTTATGGAGAAAACATCGAGATCAAAGCTTATTTTGCTTGTACTGTGCTTTTTAATTTTTTAATTCCTTTTTTTAATATTTTTTTTTCTGGTTGGCCTCAAGAGTGTAGAAGCAACAGATTTTTTCCTCAGCCTGGGGGGTCCCTGTCCTTGTCTCAGCCCCGATGATTTTCTCTGCTTTTAAGGGACCAGCTGTGGCACAGAACTGATCAATTCAACCCAAAAGGAGGAAAACTTAGCACTTCAGTAACCTCTTTACAGATACTTTGCTATAAACTCCCCAGCCCCAAGAGCGTGACTTGAACGCTCTGGCGGCAAACAAGCAGCACTTGAATATTTAATATGAAGCACAGCAACTCATCCTGGTATGTTTTTATACTAACACAGGTTGTCATCATGTGAAGACTCACTTTCATTCTTTTCTTACAAAAAAAAAAAAAAAAAAAAAGC
>VYXD01002343.1:444322-470892 GCA_013397195.1 Hylia prasina
AAGCTTTAAACAATAGAGATTTCTTAATTTTTATTTATTTCATTTGCCCTGTTCTGTATTTACATCCTACACTTTGCCTCAGTTTCCCAGGATTATGCAAAGGCTGGGAGCTGCTGCAGAGAAACTGGATGGCTGATGCTGTGATAAATACCTGTAGGCTCACTGCCACCACTAATGAGAGAAAATATGTATAGAAGTAGGAAAAAAAAAGCTCTCCAAAAGTTGGAGTTGGAGTGCTTGTCTCTGGAAGGATTCCCACTCATTTTTGGAAGCATGCATGCCAGGGGGGAAAAAAAAGAATCCAACAAAACCTGTGGGCGTCTGAAGCCACCTCAGCTTTGAGAGACTGAAGATCTGGTTTAAAATTGGCAAAAACACCCTTCTGCAGAAAGACAAATTGCAGACAGGCACATTCAGTGCTGCCTGGGAGAAAACCTGGACCAGGAATATTTGCAGGGAAACAGAGAGAGAGAGAGCAAGAAGTGCCCCAGAATGATCTGCACCGGATTCCTTCCACTTTGCAACTGGAAATAATCTTTTTTTCCCATTAAGATATCACTGACAGATCGTGCATTTCTTCTTTTTTTCCCCCCCCAAAAAACCCCAGCAGAGCAGTGGTTTACATCAGAGCTGCTTCTGTTGAGAACAGGGAGTTCCTGGTCACGTCAAGATCTGACGTTCATCCCCGCACTCACTGCTTGAGCGGAGCCACTCCGGGGTCACGGTGACAGATGCAGTTGTAGGAAAAAAAAAACCAGAATATCCAATAAACAACGCAGCAAAGTGACTCCCTCATGCCAGTCCATTCCATGTTACCCCCCCAGGGCTGAGCTCCGTGCTGCTGCACCAGGCTGGAGCTCAGGGCTCCCGCTGGAGCTGAGCCAGGCACGCAGGGAGCTGCAGGTGCCGTGGCACAGCATCACTGCCCAGCCCAGGAGCACGCAGGGGGGACTTGAGGCTGCTGCCAGCCAATAAAACACCCACACTGAGCCCAAAACAGGCACACCAGGAGCACTGACCTCGGGGAATGGTGTCTCCACAGGCTCGGTGTGCACAGCTGAGTGACACTATCAGCTCCGGAATCGCTCACGCCTTGCTCGGAATTGCTTGTACCTTCAGTACCAGAAGCTGGAAGATTCCTGGCACCAGCACGTGCCACAAGGGACTGAAATCCTGCACTTCTCGCCCCCAAGGGCTTTTCAACCCCCAGGACACCTTGACAGCCCTGTGGCAGCCAAAATCAGGCTCCTGGTCCCCTTCCCTTAGGCCACGGCCGGTTCCCCCCATCAGCACAGCGACCACTCTGCTGCAAATGGTCACAAAAGGGAAGAAAAAACAACCATCCCATGCAGCAAAAATGGGTCTAAAACTCAATGGAATAGTCAAGAAGTTACCACTCCCTTCAGATCATTAATGCACAGCCTGAGAAATAATGTCAGCAAAACTGCAAAGCAAATGCAGGTTTTTGTTTTTAAGCTGTGCAAGCAGCAGTTCTATAAAAAAAAAAAAAAATTCAGCTTTTCTCCAGTTCTGTTTTCCTCTTGAAATCTGTCAGTTTGAATCATCTCTCCAGATCAGGAAAGTGCTTTATGATCCTCCATCCCCAAACCCAACAGCTTTGCTCGTAACGCCTTTAGAAAGGAAAGGAAAAAAAAAAAATCTTTCTGTTCTCTTTCTACATCGTCAAAGAGGTTGGTTGGATTCCTGATGCTCCAGCATATTTCTGTCTTTTACCACACTTCAAGGCTATTTTTTCCCTGCCAAAATATGCAAGGAAAAGCAACACAAGCCCTGCAGCTTTGGGGGAAGGGCCAGCCCTGCAGCTCTTATTATCTTTGGATGGGAAAAGGGAGACAGACAGAGACACTGTTGATGCCTCAGATATTTCCAGATCCTACCACTGTCCTACCAAGGAAGCCTGAAACATAAAATGCCATTGGAAACATCACACGGGCCATTAAAGAAAACACTCTAAGAGTCTAATTTGCTTATTATCAGCATCTGGAGCCTCTTGGATGTAAGCAGCTTGAAGACTGTGCTGGTTACACAGCTCACGTGCTGCTCTACAGAATTTAAACCAGCACCAAACCTTCACCTGGGGGTTCACATCCTCCTAAACACGTCTCTGGTGTCGAACATTTTATGGACTGGAACATTTCCATGTGCTTGGGATGTGACCTGACATCCAGCTGTGCATCCAGCCAGGGTAAAGCAAGCCAGGGCAAGACTTGAGGTTTGTGTTCCTCTCTCATGGTTCACAATTTGGCCCACGATTTTGTGACCCAGCAGATAAAAGTTTGGCATTGACCAGTTCACAGCTGCGTGATGGTTTGACAATACAAAGCTCAGAACTTGTTATTCTGTGGGATCAGTCCCATCCCCTCCCTGCCTCAGCCCTGACCAACAAAGGCAGAATTGCCAAGTGCACCAACCCAAACCACCACGGCCGTGATGATCCATCATCCCTAAATCCACGGTTCAGCACTGTGGATGCTCTTCTCCAAGGATACATTTAAAATGGTGGTGGTATTAATTGCTCTGCTGAAAAGTCAGACAGAGAGCAAGCACAGCTTCAAAGATTTATTTAATTCCCCCAGAACAAGACACAAAGTCCTTAAGTCTGTTTTCCATTAGAAATGTAGTCCAAAGAGATTCCCATTGTTCTCTTGCCTCTGGGGTCAGTTTGCCAAACTTGCATCTCAGCACAGTGGGGCTGGAGGGAACCCAGGGAAGTCCCCAAAAATGCCAGGCTTTTGGAAAAATCACAGTTTATAAGGCATCACTTTTAGGCCTTGTTACAGAGAGGATTTCCCACACATCCCCTTGCAATGATTCCCCATCAGACTGAGGATGTGGCATCCTGCAGGTTGTAGGTTAAGGGACACAGCAACCACATGGGAATGGCAGGAGTTTGACAAGGCACACACAGACAACCTTTAGCTCCCCAGTTTCAGCACCCAGAGTCTCAGAGACTCAGGAGACAGAGCAGGTAAATAGAACCAGAGAATCCCAGAATGGTTTAGATTGGAAGGGACCTGATGCTTTCTCATTCTACCCCCTGCCACAGGCAGGGACACTTTCCACTATCCCAGGTGGCTCCAAGCCCCATCCAACCTGGTCTTGGACACTTCCAGGGATCCAGGGGCAGCCACAGCTTCTCTGGGCACCCCGTGCCAGGGCTTCACCACCCTCACAGCCAGGAATTCCTTCCCAATATCCCATTTAACCCTGCCCTCTGGAAGTGGGAACACCATTCCCCCTCATCCTGTCACTCAGGTCCTTTTCCAAAATCCCCCTCCAGCTCTCCAGCAGCTCCTTTAGGCCCGGGAAGGGGCTCCAAGGTCTCCCTGGAATCTTCTCTTCTCCAGCCTGAACAGTCCTAATTCTCTGTCTTTCCTCANAGGGACACTTTCCACTATCCCAGGTTGCTCCAAGCCCCATCCAACCCGGCCTTGGACACTTCCAGGGATCCAGGGGCAGCCACAGCTTCTCTGGGCACCCCGTGCCAGGGCTTCACCACCCTCACAGCCAGGAATTCCTTCCCAATATCCCATTTAACCCTGCCCTCTGGAAGTGGGAACACCATTCCCCCTCATCCTGTCACTCAGGTCCTTTTCCAAAATCCCCCTCCAGCTCTCCAGCAGCTCCTTTAGGCCCGGGAAGGGGCTCCAAGGTCTCCCTAGAATCTTCTCTTCTCCAGCCTGAACAGTCCTAATTCTCTGTCTTTCCCATGGAGATGTGCTCCAGTCCTTTTACCATCTTCGTGGCCCTGAAACAACACCAGCTCCATGCTGCTCACACCCCTGGGGCATCCCCAGCCCTCAGCCCACTACAACCAAAGGAAAGCTGTCAGGTTTTCATGCCCAGGTTTTCAGCTGTCAGGTTTTCATGCACAGCTCCACAAAACAACGGGCATCTGTTCAGCGACTGCACCGCGACACCAACCCAGACTTTGCAGAGTTTACCCAGAGCAATTCTTTCCAGCTCAGGAAAACTGAGGCTCCTTGGCTGAGGGGCAGGCCCTGCTGTCCTTGTGCACGTCGCCTGTCCTGCAAACTGCCCCGAGCAGCCATGCAGATGGCAAAAATGCTCTTTTTTTTTTTCCATCCTTTTGAGCAGCATCTCATTGAGATGGTCCCACGGGAGGAATCTGGCTCAGCTCTGGAGACCACGTATGGGTCTGACAGGAACAGGACTTGCTGTGCTGATGGTCTGGGAAATCCCTCTCACCCCTTCACAGATGTTCCTCCAAACACTCCTGCTGATTGAAACGACACCTCCGTGCTCAGATGAACATATGGCTGCGTTTGCACCAGCACTGCTTTAATTGTTCCTGCAAGGTGCTTTAAGGACGGGCTGGACCACAAAAGGATCATTACAAACCTTTTTGTGAAAAAAAATAGGCTCCAGGGTTTATTTTTCCCCCTGCAGAGCCTGACCATCCCTGCAGTGTCTGGGTATGAGGCTTGGAGCTGTGGTCCAGGTGCCTGGCTTGAGGACACAAGCTGTCCCCTGCCTCCCTGGGTATCCAGCTGGAAAAGGTCCAGAGAGCTCTAATTAACCAAACTGCTCGTTTACCTTTACAGAGCTGCTTTTCCCAAGGGCTCCACTGGAGAGGAGGGAGACATGCTGTGCCCTGTGAGGACAGATGGATGCAGAGCTGTCAGCTCACACAGGTGCCAGTGTAAACCATCTCCAATGGTTTTGTGGCCAGGAGGACAAAAAAGAGAGTTGAGAACACAAAAGTTCACTGAGACAAGAGCAGCTTTACCAATCCCACAACCACACCAGGAAAGGGTTTGGCCAAAGGATGCTCCTGCATTTCAGGCTCACCACAGATCACTTCTTTCCTCAAGGGGATCCAAGTCTCTTTATACATAATGCCAGCTCTTCTCGAAATAAGGTTTTACCATATGAAAGAAAAAATAACCACAACACTTGGAAAAAGGACCCTCCAGGTGGAAAGAGAATAGGGAGTCCAGGTAAGAGACTCTTCCAGAGGGAAACAATCCAGCTATAGAGCCATGAACAGTTTAAGGGAACAGGAGAGAACACAGATAACAGGGAGCACGTGGGCCAGAGAAAAAGGGGTCTATGGTTAGAAATTAATTTTAAAAAGGAACAGGCAGGAGAGTGGGACCAAAAAAGAAACCCCACCAGGAGTGATGCAGAGCTGCCTTTCAGTGCTCCAGCCCTTGTGTTTTCTGGCCTTATTTGTGAAACACAAATAATCCAGCCCTCTCCGTAAGCAGCCAGATCCGGTGGAATTACACGTCTGAAAACACTCTGTAAACAGAGGGAAAGCTGTGGAAACACAGCTTAAGGCAATGTGCATTAACAAGGAGGCCTTTATCACTCAACCTGGCACAGGGAAGTCGGGCTGGAGTCCGTGGTGTGCTCCATGGGCTGCAGGCTCCGACTGGGGACACCCTCAGAAAATCCATTGATTCTCCCTCCCTGGGATGCAGATGGGACCCCCTGGAAATGGGCAGGGAGAAGGGATGCTGCTTCCCATCACTGTCCCTTCACGGGGCAGGAGAAGGGATGGTGAGAGCAAAACATCTCCACCCTCCCCCTCAGTGCTGAGCATCTGCCTTCAGCTCTGGATAAAACTCCTGCAATGCCACTGGCATGTACCAGGCCAGGCATGGGAGAGAGGATTTCCAGCCACAGGAGCACATCACCCACTGGAAAGAGCAGCAGGCAAGGGCTGACCCCATTTCAGGGAGTTGATGGAAAATGCTGAAATCAAATCCAGCTCACCCAGAAAGCAGGAGCTCAGCTACAGGAATGAGGGAGAGAAATTGTCTGGCCAGACCAGAGGATCAGCATGCTTTCTCCTGGCTGGAGGATCTGAGGATATGAAAGTATTTTCCAGACCAAAAACATATGCATTTATTTTCAAAGATCTCCTGTTAAGGAGAGCCCTGTTCCTACAGGAACAAATTCCCACCTCTGCTGAAAAGCTGTTCCAAGCCTTTTGCAAGGAAACCTCAGGGCAGAGGGGTCTGCAGAGCATCTCCCCCTTTACCCACCTCTGCATGGGTGAGACAAATGCTCTTTGCATGCAGGATGAATGGGGGGCTCACATTTTTTAGCCAAGGTGGTCACATCCAGGCACCCTCCAAAGCAGAAACCCCCACTCCCATCTCCCCCTCCTTCACTCACATGAAGGGTGGCAAAGCCACTGCAGCCTCCTGCTTCCACAGTGTGCTCAAAATAAATTATTATACTCAGTCCAAACAAATTACTGTACTCAGCTCAGACACCTCAGCTCGTGTTTTCAAGCTATTCTTGACCAAAAAGAAAATAACTCAGAAAAATTCAGGTGGAGCTTTATTTATTTTTTCCTAACCAAAGGAACTTTCCTTCTACTTAAACCTGCCTGATGACAGGAGGGCAGTCAGGGCTCCTGATGAACAGTTGCAATCCTCTGTGACTGTTAGCTAAGGAAAAAGTATTCCAAATGCATTTTCTGAGCAGGGACCTGTAATGCACGACTACAGAATCCCAGGATGGTTTGGGTTGGGAGAAACCTTGATGATCATCTCATTCCACACCCTGCCATGGGCAGGGACATCTTCAACTATCCCAGGCTGCTCCAAGCCCCATCCAACCTGGCCTTGGACACCTCCAGGAATTCAGGGGCAGCCACAGCTTCTCTGAGCAAAGAATTTCTTCCTAACATCTCACAGAAACCTGTCAGTTTAAAATGATTGGATGGTTTAGTCCATGATGGGGACACTGATACAGAAGGATGGGAAAGACAAGGCTTTGCTTTGAAAGCTGGAGACTGGATATTCTTCCTACATTTACACTTCCAGCTGTACAGGTGCCTTTTAAAGCCACGGGAGCCAACATCAGCACATTTCCACTGCAGGTTAAGAGGCACCACCTGAGTGCTGCACAGCACTGTGCCCACACCACACTTTGTGCTTACTGCAGCATTTTCCATCCAAAGACCTCAGTGGGAATCCATTCATCTTCCCAGTTCCTCTTACAGAGGGAGGAGAGGACCAAGAAACAAACCTGGGCTAAAGATGAAACCATCCCACAGGGATTGCCTTCAGCACAGACCCTCTGTACTTTTTAATTTCTTTCCCCCAGATCTGCAGAGAAATGTGTTTGCAATAGGGAGCACACAAAAGGTCAAGCATCAAGTCAGATGCTGATGCTCTGACTTCAACCTGTGCCTGCCCAGGCAGGAGCTGTGTGCTTGTGTGCTCTCCAAGTCCATGGCAATGTGATTTTTTGCACCCAGAAGATCAGGTTTTACCACCTGAATGCAAGCACAGGACAAGGTTGGATATCTGGGATGCAGGGATGTGGGTCACAGATCTTGAGACCCTGCAAGAGCTGCTCTCATCACTTTTTCTCTTCTCCCAGTATCAGAATATCTCCCCCCAGGTCCTGCAATTCCTGATGACTTGACTTGGAAGCAGGAGCAGGGATGTCACAGGGGAGGTGGAAATACACAGGGCACCTGATCTGGTGGGAGGAGGAGCAAGAGGAGCAGCTCCAGCCACTGCAGATGCCCTGTCCCATTCCTGCCCCGTGGCACAGCCACTTATCCTGTGCCTGAGGGAGCCAGCTCCTAAATTTAAACCAGCCAGAGAGCAGCTTTGGAACAACAGCCAAGCCTCTGGGATATGCGCGTGCCAGAGGAGGAAGGGAACACATCCCCACTCTTCCCTTCAGCTTCCCTTGCAGTCCTGGATGTGGGGAGCAGCTCTGGCACCCACCAGGCAGTGCCTGCATTCCCATTTGCCTGCTGAAAACAGCACAGAACAGCTCTGAGAGGTCTGGATTAGGGGCATCAGTTCCTAGTCTGGGATATGAGGGATCACTCATCAGCAAAGGATCCCCTTGGAAAACCTGGGTGGGCAGGCACCTTCTCACCCACCACACCCAAAATTCCCACCCATCCCACCTCCAGACTGGAACTATGCAACAATTTAGGCTGGAAAAGACTCAAGACCTAACAGTGGCACAGCCACCACTAAACCCTGTCCTCACATGCTACATCTGCACGTCCCTGGAATAGTTCCAGAGATGGAAGCTGGAATTCAACCATCCTCCCTGGCTGCACAAGGTGTCCCCAGCTGATGCTCTCCTGAAGGGTCTCCAAAAGACTCCAGGTCACAGCCAGAGGGGACCCCTCTCCTGAGCAAAAGGAGGGAGAGGTGGGATCCACCTGGGAATCTCCTGACTTAGGCTGATGCACCCTGGTCCTCTCAGGATGTCAGTGGGGAACCTTCCACAGGAATCTTGGCTTGCACATGGACCATGTGTGTTAGAAGAAAGAAATAAATGCACAGAACAGGTGGCACACTGGGAAAGAAGAAAAATGAACCCAAGAATCCCAGAATGGTTTGAGTTGGAAGTGACCACAAAGACCATCTCGTTCCAATTCCCCTGCCTTGGGCAGGAACACCCTTCTCTACACCAGGTTGCTCCAAGTCTGAGCTCCAGCTGTTATTTCAGACAGAAAATGCTTCCTTTCTTATATATACACACAATACAATGAATAAACACAATGAAATGAGATATTTCTGTGGCTTCTACTTTGATGGGAAAATGGCCAGAGCTGAGAAACACGTGGCCACAATGAATCCTGAGTGAGCCCCTGCCATGCTCCACTGCCACAGGGACACAACACTTCCTCTAGCCCTAAGTAGGATTTCCCCTCCTTTTTCCTCCTCATTACCAGACATCACCAGCCACAGTGACATCTGAGAGGAAGGATGAACAGTAACTGTAAAAAAGCTGGTTTTGCAAAAACAGTTGGAATATTGCACAGCCCGATTCATCCTCTATTTGATAATTAGGAGGAAACCAAAATCTTTTGGACAGAGGGAGGAGAACCGCAGCAGCTCCAGCCCCAGCTGTCCAGTTCCATCCCACAACCCTGAAGGTTTTCCCTAAAACCACAGACCCTTTTTGCTCAGGAGTGGGGATGCACGGTCTGAACCACCACAGCCCTCATTTCCCTAAACACATCTCTAAAGTGATTTCATGTTTCCATCCTGCCAAAAGCACCTAAAGCCTGAGAGAAGAGGGGCTGCAGCATCCCTGCTCCCTCCCTGGCATGCAGGACACAGCAAGCCACTTGCCCTCTAGTCCCTGTGTAGGCTGATAGGGAGGAAAGGAAAATCCACAGTTCCAAAATCTCCATCCTAAACAAGCAGGGAGATGTGGGATGGAAGAAGGAAGCTGTGCCCAGGCTGGGTGCACAAGGATCCCCCAAGATGCCAAGAAGATGATTTGGGACCCAACCAACAGTCAGCCTCAGGAGAACACAACAAGGATCAGCAGGGCTAAGAAAGGAGGGAAAACCACTGCACACATTCCCCAGTTTTACAAGCTTTTCCCAACTGCTAAAATAAAAAAAAACCCTGAGCAAATTTAGCAAAACATGTCAACAAGTTCTATGTTATAGCCCAGACACATGTGTTCTCCTCAATGAGATGCATTTTTAGAAACCTTCTTTTGCAAAACCTGTTGGTGTTGGTGGGCCTTTTGTTTTCTTTTCTAGCTCCAAGTACTCACAAGCATCCTGGAGATTTAAAAATAAAAAAGAGGCCATTTTTAGACTTGCATGTGCAGAGAGGACTAAGAGAGTGTCACCATGTGTCTGAGATGTTAAATCCTCCAAAACCATATGCTGATGATTGCTCTAACAAAAGAAACTGCAATGATAAAAGGAAGCCTTATGTTCAAGTACCAGTTAGTTGTGCAAGATTAGAAATTATCTCACAATCCAATCCTTATAAAAAGGATTTAAAAGCACAGGATTTCTCCTTAATATGAAAGCAATGAACTGATAGCTACTCATTATTGAATTACTCATTCAGATTTAACAGCAGCACAAGTACAAAACCTCTCATCTTCTGTGTCCTCTTGACAAACTACAGGGGGAAGGACAGGAGGCAAATGTATCCCATGGGATTCACATGTAAACCCCAATCCCAGAATCACAGAATGGTTGGAAAAGACCTCTGAGACCACTAAGCCCCACCTTTGACTGTCACCCCCTTCTCAACCAGAGCAGGGCACTGGTTGAGAAGGGGGTGATAGTCCAGTGTCACGTCCAGTCACGATGTGAATGAACACTTGAGCACTTCCAAGGATGGAGAACAGCTCCAGGGAAGGTGAAACCTCCAGGGAAGGGCTCCACAGGAACCTGGGCTGCCCTGTTGAATGTGAGGTCAAGGATTTACTGGCTGACCAACACAGCATCTCCCCAGGGCAGGAGAAGTTTAATTATGCAAAAAATGGGCCACATATTCAACAGCTTGTGCCAAAACTAGTGCTGATCAAACACAAAGGAGTGGGTGGACACCTCCATGCCCAAGACCAACGTGGCCAGACAAACCATTCCCTGAAATAGCTCCTTCCCAGCCTCCTCCTCCCAAACCTGGCTTCAGTTTCAGCTCCAGCTGTTCCCTCACAAATTGCTCCTCCTTAAATAGTCTCCCTTCCTCCCTCCTCAGGGAGGATTTGCCCCACAGGATGACAGCAGGCTGCACTATCAGGGGAAAGCTAAAATAGACTTTCACTAAGATTAATGTCCCACTAGCAGCTGTATTACAGTGAAATGCAACCACCTGGAGGGTTAATAAATATACAGATGGATTAATACAGAGACTGAAATGTATAAATAGACTGAACACTTCATTTCTGCAGTGAATTCCCCTGAAAGGAGGAAGGTGGGAGCACCCACAAAATAAGGAATACACTACCCAGGCAGAACAGCTGTGCACACCACGAAGCATCAGGAAGAGATTCTTCCCTGTGAGGGTGGGGAGGCCCTGGCACAGGGTGCTCAGAGAAGCTGTGGCTGCCCCTGGATCCCTGCAAGTGTCTCAGGCCAGGCTGGACAGGGCTTGGAGCAACCTGGGATAGTGGAAGGTGTCCCAGGCATGGGGTGGGAATGAGATGATGTTTCAGGTCCCTTCCAACCCGACCATTCCTGTAATTCTCCATCTGCAGCATCAACGCTGGAGGAGTGTGAGGACACAGAAACAGGAAGGAGCTAACAATGTTCTTGTCATTTACCACCCAATGCACAGAGTTAGAGACAACAAAGCAAATCTGAGATGCATTTTTGGGGCAGAAGGGACCAGAAGGTAGGTGCTTCAATACCCTACATGAGTGTCATTGCACATATCCAAAGTCTTTCCAAGCAATTTCTGGAGAGGTGGCTGCTGCAGCCTGGCTGTCTGCAAGCAAGTGATGCAGATCAAGCACTCAGCACCACTGCAAAACCAGCTATGAACCTGGTAAATGGGAAAGAAAACTAACTTGGATTACCCTTGGGAAGACCAACTGTCCCTTCCCATGCACCAGAAGTAAGCAAGCAAGGGTTTGTATCCATAAAGCCAAGCTACGAGGATCAGTTTGTGCTCAAGTTGTGGTTCACCACCACAAAGACCCATCTCAGGAGAAGCAGAACTCTCAGTGCAGAATCAGACACAGTTATCTCCAGAAGTTGCACTGTTATCTGGCTGCAGCACACAGTTCCTCCATAGGATAGGGGGGATGTGATAAATGGTAAAGGCATCCTCAGCAATGTGAAGGCATCGCATCTATAAAACACCCTCCTCGTGTAACAGAGCAAACACACAGTGGGAAAAGCAGTTGGTGACATGAGGGGGGAAAAAGAGGGGGAAAAAGCCCACTCCCTTGAGGGGATTTATTTTTAAATGATGGCTGCTCAAGCCTGCTCAGGGATTCAGTACGTCAGGAGCAGCTCCCGTGCATGAGGACGAATGGTGACTCAGCAGGTAAAAGCTGTCAAAAACACATCCAAAATTCAAATGATTAAAAAAAAAAAAAAGAAATCAGGAGGAAAAGCTATGAATACCTCGAGCAGTGTTGGTTTGTGCACTGGTTGGATGCCTGTGGCTGCAGGTGAGGGGGAGCCCCATTCCCATCCTGAGCATCCAGGGGGGTTCCCTCCTCCAAGGGTGGGATCCACCCCAGGAACCACTTTGGGATCTGTGTCTGCCCCAAATACAACCTGCCTCAGGATCCCACCACCACTGAATTTCAGGCAGGATGCTAAAGACAGCCTTGCACCCCAAGGCACACCCTGCTCCAGCCTTCATTGCACATTGCTCCAGAGAGGACAGGAGGCAGACTTTTTAACGCACATTCAGACAAAAATACTTCTTTTTTCACACTGCCTTTTTATTTAAAAGTCAAAAAGCTCAGCCAACATGAAAGGCTGGATAAACACTCCTCCTTTCCCCAGCAGAAATTACAAAAATGCCTTTGAATTTGTTTTGGCAAGAAACAATGTTTTTTATGAAAGAGATTCATTGAAAAGTCACAATTTGGAATGTATTCATCTATTCTACATTTTAAAAAAAGTTTTAATTACCACTTTAGGAGTATTTTGACATAGTTTATGGTTTGTTAGATTGTGCTGTGTGTTACAAATGCCAAACACACCTTTTGGAAGTGCGTTATTATTGTATTAATGCAAAATGTGGGGTTTGTGCTGCCGAGACTCGTGTCGGCAAATGAAAAATAATGAATTAATTCCATTTGGAGAAAACGCTGCCATTTATAACCCAGCAATTAAGAACAGATTTAATTTTAGATATTGCTGCATTCTTCAGCTTAGCAAGTTATTCAGTACCAACACTGGTACTATCAGTGTATGCTCAGTTCTTTAAAAAACAGACCCAGGCCAATTTCTCACCCCTTAAATTAGCGACTCTAGACATGAAAAGTTAATGCTGCTTTCCTCTCTCCTGAAAGCTGGAACATATGGATTCTGCTGGGAAAAACAAAAAAAAAAAAGGCAGCACATGCTGGGATTTCTATTATAACAGGCCAAATTTTATCAGCCACGGGCAAGTTAAGAAGTTAACAAAACCCCTCAAACCTCAATGGAGTAAGGCAACGTTTGCAAACCAGGGGGTGTAGACATTTTAAGGGAGAGGAAAAAAAAGCCCAAATCCTGGCTCTGGAGAGATATCCCCAGCCCCATCTGCCTCCCCAGGGCCAGGCAGTCCTGCAGCAGGTAGGAGATGGAGAGAGGAAAAGGTTTTTATTTGGCAGGGGGAAGGTGATGCCCAGGGAGGGCTGGTGCCGCGGGCACGGCTCCAGCTTGGCATCGAGGGCACGGGAGGCTGCATCCCACAAAGAGAAGAGTCACAGCAGCCCCGGGACCAGCACCTGCATCCCTGGCAGTGATGGGGCAACCCTGGGAACTCCCTGAGAGCCAAAAGGGACCTTGGTGTCCTCAGTGTCTCCCCCGGGGCACAGGGCACTCGCTGTCACCACCAGCAACCTCCACACCACAAAAACAGACTCTGTGGCCGAGGGAAGGGAAACAGGAGGAAGGACGTGGGAATTCCCCTTCCCCCACGTGTCCTCACAGTGTCACCAGGCTCTGGGCCACCTCCAGCAGCAGGGGACCACAATGCACTGAAAGAGGGGACACACACGGGTGGTGGCAGCAATCCAGACTTGGAAAGCCAAATTAACACATGTGCTAAGGGACAAGGAGGGAAAGAGCTCTCTAATGGTGGCAGTGGAGGGCCCAGGGCATCCCCTGCAGCACTGAGACACCTCTTTGCTATTGTCACAGCAGCACAGCTGCCAGGACAAGCTGTGGGATCCCCAAGGGTGGCCTGACTAAAGCCAGGTGTGCTTTTGTCACACGAATGCTCTGGGCTTGCTGCAGGAAAAGCAGGATAATGCTTTGGGCTTCTTTTTACACAGGAGGCCAGGACAGGCAGCACACCCAGAGCTGTGTGAAAATAGCCAAGTTTGGGGTTTTTTTGACATCAAGATGATGAAGATAACACTCAGTAAGTCTTAACAGGGCAACAAAATGATGTTGTGAAGCACTAAAGAGGATCCCCCCCACAAAATCCCAGCACCAAACCGGGGCAGAACAGCAGAGCTCTCACAGACCAACTCAGATCCTGGGAGAAAAGCTCTCTGCGTCCCTGCCATGGGTAAACCCAGACAAAAGGAGTGATAAGGACTCAAAACCCGCAGAGGGGTTTGCCAGCCCCCAAAAGATCCAAGGGCACCTTCACCACACCTTGACCTGCCACAAGCCCTCTTGGGGCACATGTGAAAACAAGCAAAACTAAATTAAACCTCAGCTTTTATAGGGCTCCCCCTTCTCCTTGGACAAAAAAAACCCCCAAACAAACAAAAACCAACCAAACAAACAAACCCACCAAAAAAAACCAACCCACCCAAGCACATACTTTTATTTATCAAGATTCCAGCAGTCTCTTTTCCTGCTACATCCCTCTCAAAGGCTGTACTGAGGAGGATTGCTGCACTAATTGTAAGTCTATGGAGAAACAGGCTTTCCTCTGCTTTCACACTGGAATTAGTTACGCTCAGCCTGACCTTGCATTATTTTTAAGCTCTGCAACATTAAAAGAAAATTACAGAGAATTGTTAAATCCCTTAAAAGGCAAAACAACCCTATTGCTCCAGGTTTACACACACAAAAAAAAAACCAAACCCAAACCAAAAAGGAGCTCTTAAATCACAACTACTGCTTTAATGTGGTAGGATTTAGTCTTATATTTTAAATTCATTCATTTCTCGTTCACTCAAACAATCACACCAGCTTTAATGAGCTCTCCCTATGAAAACTCCAACTACAAAGGATCACATTTGCTCTTGTTCCAGAGCTCCACACACCTCGAAAGGAAATCCTAAAGCATCCTGTGCTTCTTAGCAGCCAGATTACCAGCTTTTAATCCTCTCTGCCAGATGTATTTTTAATCTTTTTGCGTGTAATAAAGCAAATTAGTGTAATTGTATGGGCAAACTGAATCAAAATAGGCACATAAGATTAAAAAACCCTGAATTTGGTTCTGTTTTGCAGACCTGGCAACTAACAGAGCTGGGGGCTGAATCAGCCCTGCAGGCACTGGCAGAGGGAGAAGCTGCTGCAGGGTGAGTGAGGAGCTTCATCACCCCTTGGCCACAAGTCATGGGCTTGTTTCTCCTCTGGGTCCCCTGCAAGGGGATCACAGCAGCCCTTGGATGAGGAGCCACAGCATGGTTTGGGTTGGAAGGGACCTTAAAGAGCACCCAGATCCACCCCCTGCCACGGGCAGGAACACCTTCTACAATCAGGTTGCTCCAAATTGCTCATCCCTCCAAATTTACACTGGTCTGGCTGTCTCAAGCCACCCCCTTAACTCACTTTGTGTGACCTTTCCTATCAGCAGGTTAGATGGGATATTGGGAATAAATTCTTGGCTGTGAGGGTGGTGAGGCCCTGGCACAGGTTGCCCAGAGAACCTGTGGATGCTCCCCTTCAGGTATCTTCTCACAGAAACCACCCTGCTACCAAAACTTTGCCAGGCAAACCCAATACAGCCGAGGGAAATGGATCCTCCAGGCAGTGAGGCTCAGCAGGGGTGTGGGCTGGACCCCCAGCTATCAAACACTGAGATTACTGACTGCTCAGGGGGAGAAGACACCAACTATTTCTGCTTTTAAAACAGAAACCAACTGAACATCAGCGTTGACATCCAGTTTGGCTTCAGGAGGGATTTAAAGAACTTGGGCTTCTTCATTCCCTAATCCCACACCATCCTTCCCCACTACCAACCAGGATCCATTTCTAACAATGCAAAAGCATCTGCCCACATTTTTGCAATTATTTCAGGCCCAGCAGAGAGCACCCTCCCCTTTCTGTAGGGTTAATCTAAAGAACAGTTGCCAAAATGCTGAGAACACAGAGGAACAATAGCTCCTCTGATGAAATTCCTCCACTCCATAGAGAAACCAGTATCCTCCAGCTGCTGTGGCTTGTCCAGAGAGATCTCCGAGTGTTTACCCGCTCCCATAAATAAAAGGATAACAAAAAATAAATGACCAAACTCAAAGATTCGAGTGCAGCTTGCAAAAAATGACTGCAGAGCCCTGCCACCTAACCACAACACAAGTTTTATTAATGCAACATTTGCCTTGTGTGAAATATAAGCCCAGGACATCAGTGGAGGCAGGGCAACACCGGCCACCTGTCCCAGGGATGGAGACTCGCTAAACTTATCAGCACAGAGACCACTTCCAGCAGCTCCATCCCTTTAAATCCTCACTCTCAGTGGAATCTCTGATCAGTCATTTATAAAAGCTGGGAAGCCAGGCTGGACAGCTGAATTACAGCAGCTATTATCCACATATGCCTGAATACCAGCAGACACCTTTATTTATAAAGGCTCTCCGGCTGACCGAGATTTGACATCGGCTACAAAGAACACTCAGCATCCAACTGGCTGCTCCAGAAGAATGTGAGGAGAGGCTGGCAAGCAGGGGCTAAGCAGACACCTTTGCACAGCTTCCCTGCTGCTATCATGACTCCTAACCCAGCAGGTTTAAGTAATTGATTTCCTGAGCAGACACATAAAGTTGCACACCTTTGCCTCTTCTGCTGTGGACGCAAATGCATTGTTTTTTCCCTGCATTCCCTAATTCTAAAATATTTGGATATTTTATCAGGCCTATCCTCTCTCTTTTCAGGGTCTCTGCACTTTCCAAGATGCTGTTTATTTTTTGTTCACCTTTAGGCTCATCCCCACCTGTGAGCTGTGAGTTCATTTTCCATGAAAACTGGGAACCCACAGCACACAGGTAATACAAGTGCAAGGGGATGGGGAGGGAGAAGCTGATAAAAACCCCCAGCTGCTCTCAGCAGATTTTCTTTAGCTCTAATGGTCTCAGCGACAACTCCTGATAACAGAAAGTGACCAAAGTGTGGATTCTGCTTTAAGCTGACAGAATTCCCAGGAGCAGCACATGCAAGCACAGCCCACGGGGCTCAGCTGGGCCAAGGAAGGCTCTAAGTACCCATGTGCTCCCATCACACTCCTGATCTACTGTAACAGCCTGAAACAGGAGCTGGCACAGAGACTGGATTCAGTTCCCAACAGGGCTCCAAGGGCTGCCCTGACCCTGCCAGCACAGTCACTGTAATGAAGGGATTTCCTTGCCTCATTCCTCATTTCTTAAGCAAGGACCATTGAAAACATCCTCCTCTGACCTCCAAAAGCATCCCTGCTCAGCCTGGAGAAGAGAAGGATCCAGAGAGACCTCAGAGACCCTTCCAGTGCCTACAGGAATTATGAGAGAGCTGGAGAGGGGCTTTGGACAAGTGATGAAGGAACAGGACAAGGGGAAATGGCTTCCCACTACCAGAGGGCAGGGATGAATGGGATATTGAGAAGGAATTCCTAGATGTGAGGGTGGGCAGGCCCTGGCACAGGGTGCCCAGAGAAGCTGTGGCTGCCCCTGGATCCCTGGAAGTGTCTCAGGCCAGGCTGGACAGGGCTTGGAGCAACCTGGGATAGTGGAAGGTGTCCCTGCCCATGGCAGGGGTTGGAACAAGATGAGTTTTAAGGCCCCTTCCAGCCCAAACCATTCTGGAAGTCTGTGATCCCTCCTGCTCCCAGCACCTTTGCATCCATCCCTCCCCTCCCACTGCAGCCAAACCCCCAGCACCAGACTGAGCCTCAGCACAACTCTCCAGCTAAAATTCCCCACAGATAATGAAAATTTAGAGAGCTGAAAGCAGCAGGAGCAGCCAAGTGAGTTTGGGCATCCCTCAGAGCACAGCCTGGAGCTCTGGGGAGGTTTTCCCTGAGGGGCTGCTGGATGGGATCCCTGTGCTGCCACCCTCAAGCCCCCAGCAGCAGTGTCAGGAAGGAGCTGTGTGCTGTCCCTGCACTGCAGAGTAAGTTGTTATGGTTACTGAAGGGTTTGTTGGGCTTTTTTTCCCTCCTCTTCTAAAAAGAATTCTTATCAGTTTAACATAATACCACCAGTCAATAACAATTCTTATCTTAAAAGGTCACTCAGGTAGTTATAACTCAACATTTCATCTATGTTTGCATTATCTGGAGGGAAACAGCCAGGGGACTTTGTATTTTTCTTAATAATCCACTTCTTTGCAACTGTAAGATTTTTAAAAAACCCCCTACCCAGAACCAAGCTGACCCTGTGGCAATCTGAGCACACTGGGGAACAGTCAGAAAAAAGGTAGAAAAATCACACTGATGTCTGCTGCATGAGAAACAAGAGGAGTATCCCAGCAGGAAAACTGAAAAGCAGGAAAATGCATGGACACAGAGCGCAGCTGCTGCAGAAACACCATGTTCTGCTTGTAAATGTCAGATCAGCCAAGTTTCACCGCAACAAAAGTTGGGGGTTCTCCCCTCCACACTTCTCTCCCCAATTTCTTCCTTCTTCATCTCCCATTGCTGATGGGGAACAGAGAAAAGGGGACAACAGGAAAAACCTGATGACAAGAAGAACTGATCTGTGATGTTCAGAGTTAAAAACACAGGGGAAAAAAAGGAAAAAATCCAGCAGCATGGAAATTGGGTTTTAAGTTGCTTCCGGCTAAACCTGGTTAAACCCTGTTTTATCCACCCACTCAATTTCTTCTTAGAACAACAATTAAGACTCTAAACACAACACATGCCCATTCCCCCACCAGGCAACAACACAGCCAAGGAGCAGAACTAACTGGTTAAAAGAAAGGCAGGTTTTTGGCTTGCCTGAAACAAGTTGTATTTTAAAAAAGGCAATCTGGAAT
The DNA here is from genome assembly GCA_013397195.1 of Hylia prasina. Lineage (NCBI taxonomy): Eukaryota > Metazoa > Chordata > Aves > Passeriformes > Sylviidae > Hylia > Hylia prasina. The sequence goes on from VYXD01002343.1 coordinate 462,915, forward strand.
TAATTATTTGTGAGGATCAGTAACAGAAGAGAAGCTTTTGGAAGCCCCCCCCATGCTTCTAAAGCAGGGCAGCCTTGCTTGAGAGCATAGAATGCAGCAGAGCTGCTGAATCCTGCAGAAGACAGTCACAATATCAACATTATTTTAAGTAAAATAACATCTCTAGGCACGATAGCTCAACAAGCTGGGCCACATCCACCTCCTGCAAATAAGAGGGAAGGTTTGAAGGGGTTGTGGCAAGAGTTGGCTCAGCCCTTGGTGCAACAGAGCCATCAGTATCATCCATCTGTGTTTTCCATTTTAGAGAGTCCCCTGTCCACAGCATAAAATGACCCTGAATTTGTGGTAGTGCCTTTCTCTGCCCCGTGGATTATTCTGACAGAATACAAGAAAGTGTTTGCACTGCAGCTCCAGCACTGCAAATGCCCTGAGAAGTCTGCCAAGGGCAGCAGCCAGAGTTAATGGTAGAGAAATAGACTGTTTACACCCTGGGTTCAATTCAGAGAGCAGCAATCCACAGCATCATCAGCAAGATCCAGACAGGAGTGAGCCCAGGGAGCCTCAGCTGAGGAGCTGCATCACACACCTGCACAGAACCCACCAGAGAAACCAGGCTAAAACTCAGACACCTTCACCAAAACCCCTGACACAGCCATGCCATGGAGTCACTGCATGTAAATAAATCAGTAAAACCCCACACTGTGAACGGGGCATCTGATGGGAGAGCCTGTGCTGGTAAATCCTTCACTCACAGCTCCTCTTGCTTTAGCCAGGTGTGTCTGTCCCCTGCATGGAGAGCCTGTATGCACCTGCCTGACACAGCCAGGTCCTGCCAGGTGCAAAACAAACTGGGTTTCTGTCTCTGGAGATGGCCTGCTCCCCCTGACCAGGCTCATTTTCTGCTCAGTACCTAGAACTAGAGCAAACCAAGTTGCAGGGCTGTCATGCTACGGATGAGACCATCCCATGGTCTGCTCCATCAGAGAAAACCCAGCTTGCAATTCCCCTGTGCCAGAAACTCAACCCCCTCTGCCCACAAAACCCCTTGCAAAGAACAGCAACACCTTCTCCAAGAGAGAATCCCAGCCTTGTTTTGATGAGATCCTGTCCTTCCACTTAATCCATCTGCTGCGGAAGGGGAAGTCAGGAACGGATCTGCTCACTCCAACCTCAACTTTATTTGTAATTACTGGGACAAGATGGAAAGCCACTGGCTTGGCTGTTTGCCATTGCCAAACTCACACTCAGCAATGACCTCTGCAAATCTCTGTGTCTCTTCTTAGGACCAGAGCACTGGAAAGATAAACACACCATTTTTTAAGGGAAAAGGGATGAATGTGCAAGCCTGGGGATCCCTTGCATCAGACCTGCAGCCTCTTTTAGATCCCTCAGCAGCTCTTACGTAACCAAGAGTTAGTAAAATAGTAATGGTCTTGTTTATTCGGTGGAAATAGGGAATACAAAGGGCACATGAACACTCAGAGGTAGATTTGCACAAACACACAATTCATGTGAGGGCTCATCCCACCACCCTCGGGGCGTTTCTGCAGACAAAAAGGGGCTTCAAGCACAACGACCTGTGCTTTGTGTGGGCTCCTGCACTCAGCTGGCACCGTGCAAGAAGTGAGGAGGAAACTGGGGCGACCAGGTGGGAGCCCCAAAACACAGCACTGCAGTACAGCAGTTTCTCCCCTCTGATGGATCCAGCCCTGGGGTTGGGGTGCAGTGGCAGTGCCAGGGGTGCCCTTTCTCCCAGCAGTTATCTGTGGTAACACTAGACACGAGCTCGACGCTGGAGCACTAAAGCACTGACGGATGCATCCTAAAATAAAGCCAGTGTTCACACCAATTACTATTTCAGTTATGTTGATTGCAAACGTAACTCCCAGCTCAGTAAGAAGTGGCTTTCATGGGCCACTAATTAAATCAAGGTGGTTTTTTGACAGAATATGAGAAAAAGAAAGGGCAAAGCTTGAGAAATTGTAGAATTTGCACCGTGATCCACAACTTTCAACTGCTTCAGGGAAACTCTGCAGGAAAATTCTGTTGACCAGAGCATCAATTACTTTTAAAGCAACTGGCCTAATTGCAAATATATAATTGGTGAAATGGGCATGCAGCTCTGCTCATATTTTTGAGGTCTAACACGGCAAAGGATGCAACTGTGCAGAGGATCATCCACCAGCAACAGCCCGAGCTACAAGCAGAGTGCTTTCCCCACTCATCCATTTAATCTTGTTTGCAGATAAGTGTATTTTAATTGATGGCTCAACAGCTGGTTCCTATTCAGCTCTTGATCTAAAGCTGTCCTCGACCTCTCCCATCGATCCATATCCTGACAGGGATGCTCTGTGTGCTTCCTCTCCCTCACCAACATCCTCCCTGCACCCACTCTGGTGGGAGAGAACTTCAGCTCTGCTGCTTTTCCAAGCACAACACAAGATACCTGCATAGAAGGAATCAAGGAATAAGCTGGTCCAGGCAGAGAACTCCAGCTCAGGCCTGTGATGATGCATTAAATGCATCCCTGCATCTTTCACATGCACTTCCACAGCGCTGAAGTCAGTGGGGAAATTAACCCGGGCATCAGGCCCCTCACTGAGCCATGAACTACCTGAGAAAATGGTTAAAAGGACACACTGCAAAGTATGGAAAAGTCTCTGGGAGAAAGCAGCCCATCCATGAGTAACCCTCTTGCCCACACCATGCTCCAGGCAGCCAAATAGGCTGTTACCATCAGTTAATTTTTCCTTCTCATTTTAAGCATTACTACCTAAAAAAAATTACTACCCTGGCAAGCTCTGCCAGTCCCCATCCAAAAGACCTGGCCCTCATTAGCTCTGCCAATGGTGGAGACCTCGTTCCTGCTGCCAAAATTTGGGAGCAAGCACAGAAATATCTCCTTACTGCAAGGGACACGTGCCAGGAATGAGAAGGGAAGGAGTTTTTAAGCAAATAGGAGAAAATACAGAAGAGCAAAGTGCAAGCCCAGAAGAGTCTCCTGTAGGTCCCAGCACAGGGTGGGGGGACAGCAAAGGGGAACCTTTGTAATGCCACACCACAGACCCTCCTCCAGCCTGCAGTGCTTCCCACAGCCACTCTGGAAAGCATCCCTAAAAATAAAAATAGCTTTGAATCACAAGAGAACACTGGGTGTGTAGCCTGGCTCAAAGCCCCTGGCTAACACCACTCTGTACTTCTGTACCCGTCCCCTTGGTATTTTCCAAAAATCCCAGCACTGATAGCTTTTAGCCCTCATGTTTGCAAACAAAACCTGGGAAAGATGTGTGGCAGCAGGTCAAGCACCAGCAGGCAGGTTAAAAGCAAGTGTCTAACTGGTCAGCAGATGTGAGGTTTGCCCAGGTCACCCAGGGAAGCTGGGACTGTCCCACCCCTGGAAATGTTCAAGGCCAGGTTCAATAAAACTCCGAGCAGCCTGGTCTGGTGGAAGCTGTCCCTGTCTGAGGGGTTTGAACAAGATGATCTTTCAGGTCCCTTCCAACCCTTCTGCGAGTCCCTCCTGTGATCTCTCCATTTAGGAGTCCCAGCTCCTAATTTTTAATGAGCAGAGCTGGCAGGGCTGCTCACATCCCTTTCCAGGCAGACACAAGTGTGTGGAATGACCACACAATGCCAATGTTCAGCCCATAGAATTCCCTATCACTTCCAGTAAGCACAGGATAAGCTCCTCATCCCATCCTCCTCCTGGGCTCCTCCAGTCCCACTGTGTGACAGCCCAGCAATGCTCTCACACTGACCAAGGACATTTAAACCAGAGCTCAGCATTGCAATGCAACTGTAAGCCAAGAAAATTTTTTAAATAATGGAAGACACCTTCAAACTGGGCACTGGGATGATTTGCCATCAGTGGGGGTCACTGGGGATGAACTACAAAATTTGCACAGTGCAGGGGTAGCAGCTTCCTGATGGGCTGGGAGACTGTGGCTGGGGTGGCAGCAATAGATGCAGGGCTGGAGCCACAGGGAGTTAAGGATATAAGCAGCAAGGTCTGCAGGAATATGTAATACCTTTTAATAGACCAGCTGGTACAGTTGGGAAAAAAAAACCACCCCACAACCACACAAACCCTCCTTTGAGCTGGTGCACCTTCATGCCTGGCCATTTTTTCCAGCTGCATCACTTGGTCTATTAAAAGACATTACGGCTCCCTGCAACCCTTGTCTCTTCCTTTGGCCAGTCCTTCCCAGGATGAGGAATCTAGGTCATCCTGATACCTGAAAGCCTGCTGAAATGAAATAAAGATTTTGGCCCTAACATATGGAGCTGTTAATGTCCTGTGCACAGGCCAGAGAAAGCTCGTTGTCCTTTAAGGACAAGAGCTTAAAGCTGTCCCTGCTTCCATCAGTGCACGTGGGTGTTTGGACACCTGGAGGACCTACAGGAGTCTTTGGGCACTTCTGTCAACCTTGCAGGAATGAGGAAGGAGGGCTTGGTGGGGTGGGATGTGGGTGTGCTTTGAGAAAAAACCGCAGAGGGATGCTGGAGTAGATGAAAGCAGAAGCACATTCTGCACTCAATGCCCAAATCCTATGGACCCTGTTTCATGGATACAGCCCCCATATCTCCTCACTGGGCCTGCAGCCCACAGAGCAGCCATACCCAGCACCCCTGGGTGCCCCAGGAGGAGCACAGGTGCCATTCCCACCACAAGGCTCACCCCACTCCTGCCTGACCTTTACTGGTCGCTTAGAGGAGGTCGCCGCGTCCTGACAGCTCCAAGCAGCTGGGACTGAAGCTGCCCAGCAAGGCCAGGCTGGAAGGAAGGAAGGAAGTTATAGGAGGCTTTTAAATAGTGCTATGCAATACCTGAAACTTCTATTTCTGTGCACAGATAATATGGTTTCCATATTCTCCTCCTTCTCAGCAGACCGAGCCTTTCATGCTCAAATTGAATTAGCAACAACCCACACTCTTCACCAGTTTAAACCATTAAAACTCAGTGAAGCCACTGTGTAGGACAATCCCAAGCTGTACATTTCACCTAATGAAGAATGTATAGATGTCCTTCCATGTTTGTTTCCTGCTCCCATCTTCCCTTTACAACCAAGCAATGGTCTTGCAGCCACCTGAGCAGCCCCCACACCTCTGTGTGCTTCCTGCAAGACATTTGAGGTTGGCAATGAGGTTACATCCACCCCTCCAGGCTTAGGGAGGGACCATGGAAACCAGGAGGATCCTCAGGGCTTTCTGAGGATCATACACAGCTGTACATAGCAGAGCCACATTGAGTTTGCAGTACTGAAGAGGAAGGCTTGGCTGTCATTATGAAAATACCCACACACTTGGGAAAAAACCAAGAGAGAATTCCTTCAAACTAAATACACTTGCTTCTGTGTGGCCATTAACTAGTTAAAAAGAGTTACTTTCCTTCCTTGAGTTTTCCCCCCACATCTGTCACTCATCAGACCTCTCATCTTGAGTCTGCCAGGCAAGAAACACTGCACACCTCTGCTGAAATGGGTTTTCCTCCATGCCTGCTCCACACACCTGAAGGCTCTGAGCCCAGCAGCACCAGTCAGAGGGGATCTCTGAGCTCTGGTCTCCCTCTGGAACCTCTCCTGATCTCTGTTGTTGGTGCTGGTGACATTTCCAAGGATGGTGCCCCTCCATAACGGACCACAGCAAGGCTGCCATTCCTCCTAAGGACCATCACCCAGGGGTAACATTCCAGCTTTCCCACCTCTCCACAGGGTTGGGACAATCAACAGGTCCTGCATGGACTAAATAACTCAATTCTCACGAGGACCCAGTGTAATTCCAACACCTGCTCCAGTACATCAGCCCAGCAGGTTACATTCAGCTGGTGACACCCCTTCCCAGACTGTGGATTTCATGGAAAGGGAACATCCCCTGCCTTACAGCCCCCACCAGGGATACCAGTGGGGCACCTACAAGCAGGGAGCCACTACTTCCAAGTCAGCAAACACCAGGAAAATGCACCAGGAGCCCCCTCAGGGCCCAGCCCAGGAAGGAATCGAGCCCAAATTAGTAATGCAAACACCAGGATTCAAAGACTAACGAGTAATGCAAGGTTCAGTGACGACATTGCTGTTCAGGACTTGGTGTGATTCCATTGCCAGGCAAGTGACAAGTGCTAGACTGCCAAACAGGTGTGGAGCAGGAGTGATTTAAGGAATACAGGTGGTTTTAGGAAGGCAGCACTAACATGGGACACTAAAAGGTATTTCCTAACTGAGCCTGGTTACAAATCTCAGCTAACCTTCCCTGCACTGCAACAGGATTGCCTGGAAAAGAGCATGTCCTGCTCTGCGGGATGCATGGATATGTCCATCCCATGGGAAAGCCATGCAGAGGCGTGCTCGGTGAGAAAGAGCAACTCAACGGATCCAGGTTTTGGCATCGGAGTTACGAATGCCCTGGAGGAAGAGCTCATTTCTGGAAGGCACACCAGGGAGAGCTCAGGCAGCTCCACCAACGCAGCAAGGGCCAGGCAGGAGGCTGGATGCCAAGCTCTGCTCACAGGAGAAATCCTCGCGCCAAGCAAGGTCAACGGGATTACAGGGGCAAGCAGGGATTGCTCGCACGAGTGGAGATGGGAAGGGCCCAACCCCTGGTCTGCACCCAGAATTACACGGAGAAAATGCCACCACACAGGCGGCCCTACGTGACTCTGTGTCCAGCACCACTTCAGAGCCCTGTTTTCCTTCACAATTCGCCTTTCCTGATGGCAAGAGGCAAACCAGCCCCCTCCAATTCCCTGGCCAGCCGGGGGGACACAGCTACTGCCAAAGCCACGGCCGGGAACAAAAAGCTGAGCTGCCGATAAAAAAAATAAAATGAAAAATATATTGCTCACACCAACTCGCAGAGGGAATCACAGCAAACCTGGGCTGAAGCTGGCACAGGGAGCTGCAGATTTATCCAGGAGCAGCCGAGTTTGGAGAATGTGTTCCCTCCCGGCCCCCCCACGGCGCCTCCCCACCCAAAGGGATGGATGAGGTTCATCCCTTCAGCTGTTTATAAAAGCAGCAGTATTTTGCCCAGACGCACTCGGCAGCATTCCTCCCTCTCATTCCTGCGAGCTATATAAGGGAACGGCCAATTCCAGCCTCGTTCCCCTGTAGCCAGCCCCGATCCCTTTGCGCCGGAGCAGCTCCAGGCTTGGTTTCCTGCAGAAGGACTTAAATCCGTCCTCGGTGGAACACGGCACTGGGCTGGACCTTGTCATCAAATGGCAGCACAGGCAGCTGCCAAATCCTGCCGGCTCGGTGCTCTAATAGGGAACAGCTGGAGAAGGACCCTGCATTCCTCCCGCCCCGTCCACACCGGGGGCTCTGTTCGGGATCCGGCCGCAAGATTTCCACCCATCACGGAACGCAGCCGCTCCCCGGCACTGCTCTGCCACGCACAGCCCCAAACCCAAGAGCTTCCAGTCCCCTGGGATTTTGGTGCTTAGGAATAGGGGGGGTTGCTTTGCTTTTTATGGGTCTCGGGATTTTTTTGGTTTGGGATTTCTTCTTTTTTTTTGAGAGGTGTTGGAGAAACAGAACTGCGCAACTAAATGACATTCTGCCTTCCCTGCTGACCCCTCTGTGTTACAAAAACTCTACTTTTAAGCAACTTGCATCCCTGTGTACATCCACACTTAGGAACAGACTCATCTGTAACACCCCCCCATAAACAAATACGGGAACACCCGGTGCAATTCGCACGGCGTTTGTGCCATTCCCATCCTGCTCCAACTCCCATTTACTTTGGAGGAGTTGAGCAACTTGTAAGGGCAAATAAATAAGAGAAAAATACACGTTCGATAGCCACGCACATTTTCTGTCCTGCATGCTCAGTAACATGAAACAGTCCACTCATATTTTCTTAGAGCTCTGCTGAAACACAAGGGGGTATTCAGAGCCGCAGGAAAAAAATGCGTCCAAACAGGATCTGAATGATGAAATAGGAATTGCCACATTTAACAGAAAAAAAAAAAAAAAAATAGGAT
>VYXD01002343.1:470968-493746 GCA_013397195.1 Hylia prasina
GATAACCCAGTTGCCCAGACCTTTATACAATAACAGTTCGTCTGAGGTAGCGATGGGCTGCTTCTGCATGTTGCAGAGAGCAAAGCAAGCCACGTTGCCCAAAAGAAGCCTAGAAAATCCAGACTCTACGTGACCTGACTTACTTATTTCACAGGAAACTGCATGGAAGGAGGAAGGGGGGGCACGGGGGGAAAGGAAAAAAAAAACAACCCACCAATCATTCATGCTACTGTAGTTACACCACACCATGGAGCGGAGTAGTTTGCTGTGAAATATCAAACTGAAATAAGCCAAACCCCGTTTGGAAAATAAAACGTGAGCAGAGAAGCCGTTCCCGCAACCGAGCTGGGGGAGCCCCCGGCTCCCAAACCGCACCCGTTCCTTTGGGTGCGTTTTTTTAAATAAATTTCGACGGCATTGGAGCACCGCCCGAGAAGGGTCGCAGCAAACGCCAGCACTCACCGGGGTTGTTGGCCTCTCCTTCGAGGATGTGGAGCTCGGTGCAGTCTGCCAGGGAATGCTCGAGGCAGAGCTGGAGGAAGCGAGCCTGGGTCCGGCTGACGCGTTTGAGCAGGGAGAGCAGCGCAACAGTCTGCTCGCACTCGTTCCAGCCCTTGAACCACCCGGCCAACACGCCAACCTGGTCTCGGAACATCATGGTGAGCCGGAGGGACAGCTCTGCGGGGAGAGAATAAATAACCGGGACAGCCTCCCTGCCCCGGCGCCGCTGCCGCCACCGTGCTCGGGTCAGGGGTATTAAAAATAATAATAATAATAATATTGATTAAAAAAAAAATCTCCTTTGCGACGCGAAGGGTGGGTTTGGTTTCTGGACGCAGCTCTCGGCCTGGGCTGGGTTTTGCTCCCTCTCTTCTGGCTTCGGTGCAGCGCTGGATTCCTGGAGGGAGGGAGCGAGGGAGGGAAGGAGGGAGGGGGGGGGGCCGAAAAAAAAAAAAAAAAAAAAAAAAACAAAAAAAAGAAAAAAGGAATTTTAGACTGCTTTGGAAAATGGTTATGANAGCGTCAGGGCTGCAGCCAGCGAGGGGAACGACCTCCTCCCGGCGGGGGCTTCACACCTGGAACAGAGAGAGGAGGGGGCGTGAGGGGGGCTGCAGGAGGACGAGGAGGAGGATGGAGAGGAAGGCTCGCACTCAGCCCGCTGCCTTCCTCCCACTCCTCATCCAACGCGCATTCCCACACCGTCACCGCGATCCCCCCCACATCCAGCACAGCCATTTGGGATGGGGGGAGAGCACCCAGCACCCCCCCCANCGCGCCGGAGGGGGGAGCCCGAGGGGGACGCGCGTCCCCCGTGTGTCCCCTCTGTGTGTGTGTCCCCCCCCTCCGCTCCTTTCTGCCACTCCCCCCGGGAATTTTGGGCGCTCCTCCCGCACAGGGAATGCTGGAAAACACACTCCGGATCCCCTCCCCGCGCCGCAACCGGCCTGCGGAGCTCCCGCTGGAGGAAACCACCCTCTAGTGGGCTGCGGGGTAATGGCAGCGGGGGGATATTTTGGGGGGGAAAAGCGCCGCTTTGGGGCTCTGGTAAATGTGGCCTCGTCCCCAAATGGTAATTTTGAAAACTTTTTTATTTTTTAGAGTTTTGCATATTAGATATAAGTGTTAAATATACATAGATTTAACCCCGTCAAGCACCAAGAGTGCAGAGATAGGATTCGTATTTGGGTTATCATTTCCTGTGCAGATTTTACTTCCCCTTCCCATTTCTCATTTATTTCCTTTCTTTTTCCCCTTTTTTAATTTCTTTATTTATTTTTTCATTTATTTCCGCCCCATTGCAAGAGGTGTGATACAGGTATATATAAGAAGGGAACGGGGGCACAAAAAATCCTAAGCACAATTGTTTGCAAGAAGGCATCAAACAGTGAACACAAACTTAATAATCAAATTTTAGAAACCATAAATAAGGGTGTAAAGGGTTCTTATCTGTGGGGTTTTTTATTTGTGGAAGTATCTGTCAGTTTTAAGCCATTTCTTCTTGTCTTGTCACTCCAGGCTGTTGTCCAAAGTGTCTCCAGCTCTCTCAGAGCCCCTTTAGGAATCCCTTCCCCAAAATATCTGATCCATGCTCGGGAACAAGTGACACTGGTACCTCTGCTCAGGGCAGTGGTGGAGTCCCCACCCCTGGAGGGATTTAAAAGCCATGTGAATGTGGCACCTGGGGACATGGGTCAGTGCTGGGCTTGGCAGTGCTGGGGGAATGGTTGGACTCAATGATTAACTCAGACGGCTTTTCCAACCTTACAAATCCCATGATTCCATGATTCTACCTTTGCAGCATCTCCCAGTCCTCATCACTTTGAGGGCAGGGAAGCTCAGAGTTGGGAGACATGCCCAGGTGTCAGGACATGGTCTGGGAGAGAGACACGATGGGATCATGGCAAAGGGGGGGCTGAACCCCTCCACCAGTGAGTCCCAGAATCACAGACCTTAAAGCTCATTTCATTCCAAACCCCTGCCATGGACAGGGACCCCTTCCACTATCCCAGGCTGCTCCAAGCCCTGTCAAACCTGGCCTGGACACTTCCAGGGATCCAGGGGCTTCTCTGGGCAGCCTGTGCCAGGGTCTCCCCACTCTCACAGGGAAGAATTCCTTCCCAACATCCCATCTGCCCTCTGGCAGTGGAAACCATTCCCCTTGTCCTGTCACTCCGGGCCCTTGTCTAAAGTCCCTCTCCAGCTCTCTCAGAGCTGCTTTAGAAATCCATCCCCTCCAAGTGGCTGTGTGCTCTGGTGGGGGCTGCAGAAAGGAAAACTCTATGCTTGTGCATCCTTTGGTTCCTTTTTAAAGCAACATCTGTCTGAATCTACCCCTTTGGGGGGAAAAATAGTAGTGGGGAAACAAAGGCCACCCAGAATCACTGGGAACACCTGGTCCCGTGTGCTGGAGCATCAATCCCGCTGCAGGATGACGAGACGAGGATCACCAGGTGGACGTCAAGTGCAAACGGTCCATCTCATCACACTTGGAGTTTGCTTTTAGCTCTCAGTCTGTCTGGTGACTAATTAAACAAACAGGAATTCCCTGCCAACAAACCCCGGCCATCTGCCTCCCCCTCCGGCTCCATCCCAATAAACGCTCCACCAAGGAGCCCCTTTCCCCTCACCTAAGTGCCGACATCCCTCCCGCTGTCGGGGCGTGCTTTGGGACGGTCTGCGGAGCCGGGGGGATGCACCATCTGCCGCGCCGGGTGCGCGTCTCGCACGGGAACGCGGAGCGAGGCTCCAGCGGCACCGGGAGCTCCGGGTGGGAACGCCGCGCGCTCACACCCCGCTAATTTAAGGGTTGCCAAGCTGGCTGTGCCAAGAACGCCTCCCAGGTTTTGCATTTTGCATGTCTATAGTGGGAACGGCAGGGATGGGAAGGATATTTAGGGCTGAAGCAGCAAATGCATCCCGCTGTGAGGCTGGGCAGGGCGGTGGGGAATGGTGTCCCCCCCACACCAGCAAGCTGTGGATGAAAAAAGGAGCAAAGCCACGGTTTCTATCCTGTGCTCCAGGAGACACTAAGACCATGCTTACTAATTGATCCAAAAAGAATCACCTGCCGTTTAGGACCCCACAGTTCCTGTTCCCCTGAGTGTCCCAAGGAGGCAGCTGTGGAGGAGTGAGACCCTGACGTAACAGCACACGCCTGATGTTTGGAGGTTTCTATGGTAATTAAAAAAACAGATCGGTGACCCGTGGAAGAAATTCCTTGCTGCATTCCGTGCTCTGCAGGGCGGGTGCCCGTGCAGATACGTGTGATGGAAGGATCCTCAAGCTGGATGGGAGCAAATCTCCTTCCCTGACAGCAGTGGGGGGACTCACCAACGCCCCCGTGGCCAACTCTCTTCCCTGCGGATGGAGAATCCGAAGTGCAGACCACCTGGGAGCAAAGACATCCCACACAAAACATCAGGCAGATTGAGTGGAGAAGCAGGGTAATTCTCTTTTATATGATAATTCCTGTGGGATCTTTGCAGATCCAGCTGGAGCATTTCTGTAGGGCTGCAAGTCCCTGGGTAGGAAGCAGACAGAGGCTGTTAGTGGGGCTGTGCATTGTCTGTGTTGTTGTGGGCTGGGGCAGAGCAAATGCTGGGCTGGGTGGGTCATGGAATCACAAAACATCCTGAGCTGGAAGGGCCCCACAGTAATCACTGAGTCCAACTCCTGCCCCTACACAGGGCACCCCAACAATCCCACCCTGTGCCTCAGGGAGTTGTTGCTCCTTGAGCTCTGACAGCCCTGGGGCTGTGACCCTTCCCTGGGGAGCCTGTTCGGTGCCCCAGCACCCTCTGGGGGAAGAACCTTTCCTGATATCCAACCTAAACCCACCCTGACACAGCTCCAGCTGTTCCCTGTCACTGTCACAGAGAGCAGAGATCGGAGCTGCCCATCCAACACCCCTCAGGAGGAAACTGCACCCTCCGTGAGGTCTCCCCTCAGCATCCTCCAGGGTCAGTACAGCAACATTTGGATTTCTGTTTATCATTTCAGAGGGAAAATAAGAGGCCTGTGGTAATATTAGCCAAGCAGGTGGTCTCAGCAAATTAGTGAATCCTGACGATTCCTGAGTTCAAAGGAAACAGTTGCTCATCTCTGTGGAAGCTATCTGATAACATATTTAGCTGAAGAAAGGATGAGTGTATCCACCAGCACACAATGGCCCAGATTTCCTAGCTCATTAAACCCAAATATTAGTGAAAATACCGTGGTAAGCAGGCTGAGATAATTAAACACAACATCACTTCCATTTGTTCCTAAACACAGTGTGGGAATTGGCCACTGGGATGGCAGCATTTCCTTTACCTTGGGTGGTGAAGTGGAGCTGTAAAATTCACACAAAAAAACCCCTTTGAAAAGCAAACTCACAGAAAAAAAATAATAAAAAGTAAACAATAAAACCTATGTGGATCTATATTTCCAAACTGGATGAGGCAGACAATAAGAAAACCACAGAATCCTTGAAGGATTTGGGTTGGAAGACACCTTAAAGACCATCTTCCAGCCTTAACATGACCATCCACATGGATCAGCTCTCAGTGTGGATGTACAACCACTGCTTCTTAAGCCCTGCCAGTAGAAAATGAAGTGTTGCACACCCCAAATCCTGGTGAAAGCAGCATGGGCGGACTCCTCTGATGCTGGAGGCAGTGATCATTGGGTGATGGAGGATGAGGGCTGGGAGGAAAAACACATTTAACCCTCTGGCTTGAGCTGCGACCACAGATGTGAAAGAGGAGGAGGGGCAGCATCTGGGTGCAAACACTTGGGGAAAGGAGCACTGGGAAATACTGGTTAGCATGGAAGGGCTGCTCACATTGTATTTGTTTAGCCATTGTCAAGGGGTTGCTGTGAGAAGATCCCGTGTCCTCTCTGAAATGCTGGGAGTGCAGGGACATCGCCTCTCCAGCAGTGTCAGCTCTGCCCTGCACGCCTGATGAGTTGGCTCACAGGGACCCCAGGGACACAGAGCCAACAAAATAAATCAGCTTAACTAATGGTCCTCAAAAAACCACCCCTGGTGAATGTATCACAGGCTGCTCTCATGCCTGAAGATGCCAACAGAATCGGTGATGGAGGGGAGCTGAGGGAGAAGGGGATGCAAAAAGGGATGTGAAGGATTTCCCGTAAGTTTCACTGGGCTCTGCCAGTTTCAAACAACCCCTTGAATATAAACATGGCAACACCTGATCGTCCCATCAACAGCAAGTCAGTGTTTGCAGAATGTGCCTTTGCAGGCCTGAGATCTCTGTGAGTGTTGGCCTTCAGGGTAGCCTGGTTATCGGTGCTGGATTGTGGGATTCCATCCTTTCCAGCCACTGGCATGGGCACGGAGAACAGCTCCACTCACACCTGGCGTGGGTCTGCACCCCTGAGCAGCTCTGGGCCCCTCTTCATGCACACCAACACCCCATAAATGCCTGCCAGCCCGATAACTCCCTGCACGGCTGCATCCCATAGTCAGCCTCATGTTTACCTACAGCACTCCGATTTTTCCAACCATTTCCAGCCGGCACTGAGAGCAGCTCGTTATAGGACTTGGAGCTGACTGAGGCTGTGCTGCAAGCAGATGGCCCTGATGAAACAAGACACTGATCCCCAAGGAGGCACCGTGCAGCGGAGCTGCTCAACTCCCCGGCTCCAGCAGCTCCAAGGCAGCCTTGGATATGTGCATTAGCACGCAAATCGAGGAAATTGCTTCCCTAACCACCCCTCTCAACTCTCTTTGGAAGCCTGGTTGCAGCTCGAGGCACGTGTCAGCAGCACTGACACTGTGGCACTTTTCCTAGTTAGTTATTAATAATGGAGCAGCTGACAAAATTAGGGTAATTTAAGAATATCGTTGAAGGAGAGAGGAGGAGTTTCCAGGCTGGGTGAGGGTTTAGATGTAGCTGGGATGCTGAGGTGGAAGAAAACCTCAATGCTCACACTTGGTGTAAGGGAAGAGGATCCAAATGTGGAAGATAAACAAAGAAAAAAAAAGCCCTCACCGCTCCTGGCTCCAAACAATTTCAGCAAAATCCAGGGAAGTGACATCTAGGGCTGCATGGACTAACAAGCATGTGTGGGCACAGCTGGAATAGATGTAAATGGAGATGATCCACTGAGACCTCTGAGGGCTGTTCTGCATCTTGCCCAAGCCCTCCTAATGACAGAGTGTTGAATGCTGTGAAATTTGATGGAGACTTTTTCATTAAGAAGTTGGTGCCAAAAGGGAAAACTGGAGCTGGCAGACTCATTCACACATTTTTGTGTCTCTGGGAAGACACTTAAGAGATTGAAAGACTGGGAAAGTCGTAGTCATTCTTTAATGGGAATCCACCAGCTCTTGGCAAACAGTCCTTTTGGGTCCTATAGCAAAATGTAAAGGTAAGTTCTTGTGTCACTCAAGCTCAGTAGAGGAGGGTTTGGATGATGTTGCAGCCACTCCAGGCAGGGTTTGGTACTGAGCACCTGGGAGGAGACTGGCTTTGAAAGGAAAAGCAACAGCTGGGTCACCAACCTTGTCTCATGTATGGCAGCACCTGGTGAATGCAAATCATTGTTTTTCAGGCTGTGCTGTGCCATAAATCACTGCCCTGGTCTTATTTTGATCAATGGAACGTGCTGCCCCACAGGGTTCTGCTCACCCTGGCAAGAAGAGACAACGCCATGTCTGACTCCCTCAAGGCTCCTCACTTGCCATCATCATCCTCAGCCTTGCTGCCAGCAACATACCACCCCAGGCTCCCTCCAAGCTGGTGCTTTTTGAGCTTGCAGTCTTCCCCTACAGGGAAAATCCTTGAAACGGAGGACCCTCAGGAACTGCAGTGAACAAACCAAATGCGGCGTCTGTGCTGCACGTGAGCAGGGAAGACACAACATCTGTATCTCACAGTTCTGCTGGCAGGAGACTGATGCCTGATAACTCCTGGTAGAGCTCTGTTCTGCCTCCAAACTCAACAGCATCTGCAGAGTTACAGGATAAAAACCAAGAGGGTAACTATCAAAATAACTCACAAGTTAGCAATCCTCCCCTCCAGCCTGTTTGTCAAAGAATTGTTCATGAGGAGCTGATAGATACTGGAATAAATAGCATGAGGAGAGAGAGAAGTGATCCATTAGACCTCTCACCAGTCCTCTGACTGCAGCTACTACTGAGAAATCTGCCAGGAAATATTAGATGTGAAGTGGCTATGCAATGAGAGAGGAAAAAAATATTAGGAACTGCCAAAACCCCTCAGCTGATGAAGACAAAAAAGATGGAGGAGGTATTTAAAATCTAGAAAAGCTTTTTAAGTACAAATCGTCTGCTGATAAAAGGTCGCTGCAGACTGAGGATAGAAAATACAGGTAGCAACTAATTGTCCTGATATTATTGCTGGTCCCACAGAAGCAGTTCTGGGATTCACTCAAATCTCAGGAGGATCCAGGTAGTGCAGGTGTTCTCTAAAGAATAGAAATCAGAGAATCCCAGAACGGTTTGGGTTAAAAATCAATTAATTCCAACCTCCTTCCTTGGACAGGGACACCTTCCACATGACCAGGCTGCTCCAAGTTCCACCCAGTCTGGCCTTGAACACTTCCAGAGGTGTGACAGAAATGCAAATCCTCATGTCACAACTGTGACAAACATCCCAGTGTTGCCCTTTCTGTGCCTGAGGACTGCATGTGCAGGGAAAAGGAACAAAAGGAGTTTTTTGGGGTTCCCCAAGCCTGATGAAGGCTCAGTAACTTCAGCATGAATTTATAATGTCATTGACGTCCAAAATTCTGTGGGGGAAACACAAAGACTCCTCACTGTGGACATCAGACTCTGCTGATGGATTTAGTCTTAAGACTGTGTCTACATACAGTATTTTTACTCTTTTAAATCACTCCCATTATGACATCTGGTAGTTAAGGCAGGACCTCTCCTAGCTCAGCTGCAGCAGCATCCACACAAAGGTGCCTTTATGTTGGTGTTGCACATTCCCACGAATTTATGGAAGCCAACCAGTGGCAGCCCCTTTTTACAGGTATTTCCACACTGCACTACAAGCTCTTGTCTCTCTACTCACATTGCTCAGGTCAGCAGTGAGTAAAAGCAACACAGAATTTGCAGAGCTCCCCAAGTGACTCTGAAGTGTTCAGCAGACGCTTTCTGCCCCCCTCTGTGGTTTTGGGGGCTGTTTTGGGAGATCCTACAAAGCCTGGGACTCTCTAGTGCTCAATTGTAGCCTCATAGCTGCACTCAGGTTTGCCCCTGCATCCTTGTGTGCCATCAGAAATGGAAGTAATAATACCAGTTATCCAGAAATAAACCCCTAATCCCGATTTTCTCTTTTTTCCTGCCCTTTTCCCTCTTTTTCCAGCATATTCCACCAAGGCAACACCAAGCCTTTCTAACAGCTCAGTGCAGAGGACTTTTGCTGTAGCAGGTGAAATTCAGCTATCCCTGGCATTAATTACATCAGCTCCACACACGCAGGACACCAGGGACAGCCTCTGCAGGGGCTGCACGTCTGCTGCAGTGGCAGAGGCCAGTCCTTGTGTTTACTCTGGATGTGAGGACAGCTGAGCAAGTGGTGACTGGTGGCTGCAGAGACCTCCAGTCTGCAGACAGACATCAGCCCCAGACCTCCCTCACCTGGCAGAGACCTGGCAGAGTTTCCTCAGGGCATGGGGAAATCAGCAGGAGAAACTCACCCAATTCCTGTCTGCTTTTACCATGCTTGAAGTTTGATGTTAGCATGTAAATGAGGCATTTAAATCAGATTCATGCAGAAGCTCATCTCAAAGCTGAACAGAAAAATGTACCTGGGCAGCCTGTGGACAGCCTCAGCACCATTTCAGTGAAGAAATTGTCCCTGATATCCAATCTAAACCTTCCCTGCTGCAACTTGAGGCTGTTTCCTCTTGTCCTATTCCTTGTTTCTTGGGAGAAGAACCAACCCTCACCTGGCTGCAGCCTCCTGTCGGGGAGCTGCACAGCAGCCACCTGAGCTGACCTGGATTTTCCCTACAACCATTTCCCCCTCTACTTAGGAGGCAGAAAAGGAGGAAGGAAAATCCTAACACAGCAACTTTCCTGACAGAAGGAAGATGCCCATGTCACAGTCCATTGGCACTTGGAAAGACACCTTGGGACATCCCTAAATAGCACCACTTTGAACAATGCATTTGGAAGCCTCAGCTCTGATTAAGGTTGATGAATCAAATCAAACCAAACTTTCCTATAGCAAAAAACATTACAAATCTGAAACAGCCCAGTGCTGCTTAAAAGAACCAAGTCCTGTTGCCAGAAGTCTTTCCGTGTTCCTTGATGTCACCAAATCCATAAACATCATCTACAACGAGCAGAAAAGGAATGTTATATCACCTCTATTACAACAGGGTGACAGAGCAGAACAGCCTCTGTCAATACACTGTGCTTTTGTGGGTCACAGGAAGGTTTTATTTCTCTCTTAGAGCCTTGAATCCCTGCTTTAAGACAACCAAGGGACACACTGGGCAGCTTTAGAGCTGCTCCTTTTCCTTCTCACCTGATCTGTATTTTGGCATGGCTTCTTAGAAGAAGGGCAAATGTAATGAGGCACCTACTGTACTTTTTATAACTCTCATCAGGTCTTTCATTTGGGCCAGCAAGGAAGCTTGTTAGAGCAGAGAAAGCAACTAAGCATCTCTGGAAAATCATCTTGCTCTATTAAAAGAGCAAGTAACAAATGAAAAGCTGGGACAGACTTAATGGTAAATACATGGCCTGGCAGTTCAGCACAGCTACATCCTGCTTGCCATTATTATTTAATACTGGCATTGACTGAAGGATGAGGCAGACCAGGCAACTCTCTGTGGGGTTACATGAATACAACTTCACTGTGAGATTAAATAAGCCCACAGGTTTGGATCACGCTGTTTGATGGGAGATTTTAATTAATTGATTAAGTATTGGTGACTAGTGTAGTTGAGCAGTAAACACCTCCTTCATCATTTCCATGGGCAAACAAGTCCCTGCTAATTATCAGTGCCCAGCTCCAGGCTGGAAGCAGCACAGCATTAACCTGCTCCTCTGGAGTAACAAGCTGCTCAGCCACTGTCCCACATGCTGCGTGAGCTGTTGGTGTGGAAGCAGCTGCTGCCATGGATCAGGCACTGCTCCATCCCCACAGACACCTCAGGGTGTCAGTCCTGGTTGATACACAGTGCAAACAACAGCCTGGTTTGTCCAGCAGTTTATTCCCAGGTTGTCTCTGGCCCGGATGATCACTTTAGGCAGATAAATTACCTTACAACCAACCAGCCTGCTGATCACTGGCTGTGAAATCTGTGGCTACAGGCATCAATTCCCCACTTCTACCTGTCCTTACAACTAACCATTACTCTTCCCAAAGCACCACCTAAATCTTTTCCTCAGAGGTAATTGCCAGGAGTTTGGAAGCAGGGTCACAGCAAACAAGAAAAGATAAAGAAGGATGGAAAGGTGAAGATGGAATACCTTTGAGTAGGGGAAGCTTCCTTCCCTGGTTTGGAGGTGTGCAGGACATTGTGTGTACCCTGGAGCTGCAGGAGAGTGGAGCTGAGGATCGTGGAGCACAGCTTTCTCTGCCTGAGCCTGAGCAGCTGTCCTGGAATTGGATGTGGAGAAAAGCTGCAAGGGAACAAAAGGGAAGACAGAAAGCAGCTACTCCCCATTCCTACAGGTTCTAAGGAGCATTTTCCCTTATATGAGCAGACGTGAGACTCAGCTCGTTTGTCTTTAGGAGAATTTGTCTCTGTTCAAAGAAACAAACCACTTTCTTTTCCCAACAGCCATTTTTATTGCTTTTGACCGCACACCACTGGAGTGAAAGGAAATAATTTTCTGCTATTCTTTAACTTCTTCCTTTGTTAGAGCAGGTACATTTCCTGGGACTATTGACAAGGGTAACTGGTTAACTTGTTCCTGGTCATCCAAGCTGACCATGCAAGTGAAAAGAGTTGGAAATCCCTCAAAGCACCACAAAACTGCCATCACTCTGGAGAGTGATTAACCAACATTTGAATGGAGAACAAGTTCTTACAGGCACTGCCAACAAGACTGAAAGTCTGTTGAGACTGAAAGTCTCAAGATGTCATCACAGGGGCTCAGGCTTGAAAGTGTCAGCATCATGTAGTTCAAGAATAATCAACAAAAATCTTTCTAAAGGGCTTTGGCTGAAGTCCCTCACACACAAATCCTTCAAAGCAGCCAGAAACTGTGCCCCGAGCCACACCTTCAACCCCCAGTTCCTGCCACAGTTCAACCTTCAGCTACAAAACAAACAGACACGGGGTTAACGATGAAGAATATTTACTTTCCTTCATATGGTACATTCTGTAAAGTGCTAAGTTCCTAAATTATACAGAGTTAAAATGATATACGCCTCTAGTATTTTAAACACAATAAATATAGAATGAGCCTTGTGCAACTGCACTTGCAAGTTTTATTCTGTTTTTAGTAGACAGCCTAAATTTAGTAGTCAAAATAGCCTCCAATAGTGCTCCAAGAAAATCTAGGAAGCAGTTATAAATAAAATCACATCCTTCAGAGCTATCCTACGCACTTCTCCTGTCCACATTGCACGGGTAAGCAGCGCTCCTGTGAGCATATGGAGCGAGGAAAAATAAGGAAGCTGAAAATTACCCAACAGAAAAAAAAGCCAAATCCTACAAGTTAACGCTACATATCCTCCCATAAATAGTCTGGCTTCCACATTTAATCTTAGTGCACACAACTCGGGTCTTTTATTTTTAACTCCCGTTAAAAAACTCTTCCAGGAAGAACATCTTGCAAGACACGGGTCGATTCATCCTCATCTTGCTCCTTTTTGCTGCAAAGTGGAAAAGACTCCTGCACGAACTGCCTGCACATTGGGCACTGCTGGAAATACTTGATGCAGCCATCGCACAGGCACGTGTGTCTGCAGGGCAGGAGGACCCAGTTCACGGGGCCGTTCTGGCAAACAACGCAGTCTCTGCTGTTTTCTTCCTGCAGTTCTGGTTCATCTGCAGCCAGCCCGGCCTTTTCCAGCAGCCCTCTGTCAGTGCTGCTCTCACCAGGGATGGTATCGCTGGAGGAGGGTGCAGGACTATTTGCAGACATGAAGAGTTGCTAAAATACACATAAGCACAAATATTTAGGAGTGAACAAGCTCTTCCTCGATCTCTGCACACACGCAGGTGCAACAGTAGTTCCACTGGGCCCATTCTCTGGATCAAACAGTGCCAGGCTCTGTGTGGGTCCTGGCAGCTGCCTGGCCTCCAGTTAAAGGCATTTCAGAAACATGAAATTACATAAAACAGTGGGAAAATATTAAAGATAAGTCCTCAGACCCTGGCTGCATCAAACCAGCATCACGCATGAATTTTAATAGAAGTGCTCAGGTTTTGAGCAGCTCGGGTTTGTTTCTGGTCCATCAGTCTCTGTGCCTAGAGGGATCTTCCATCCATTCCTACCAAAATTATATCCACCACACTGTCAAATCTGCTTCACTCAACCCATTCTGCTCTTGCTCATATTCCAATCCCCTACTCCTATTTTTGTCTTATTTTACGAGAAGCGCAAATTCTTCTGGGCATGATTCCTAAGTATAGTGCAAGAAAAACAGAATTTTACAGAAGTTTCTTCTGAGGCCTTCCTGATTCAAATGGAATTTTGGAGAAAGGAAATAAATATTCTGGAAAGAAGAAGCTCTCAACAGTGAATTTCTTCCTCCTGCTTTACTAAGTGGACACTAGGACTCCTAGATTAGAAGCAGGTGTTTTCTCCAGGAAATCTTGAATATTTTCATGGAAAATATTTCTGTACAGTGAGTTCCTGTGGCACTACTTAACTGATAAAATAATTTTAACAATCATCTAGTTCTTTGCATGACAATAGAAGTCTTGTATTAATTTAGGCTCCTGAAAGCCTACACAAGCTAAAGTTAACACTGTCACACACATGAAACCAGACTCTGTGCGTGGCTTACCTTCAGATCATGGTATTGACCTTGAGCTAGGAGGAGATACTGATACAAAATTCGGCAGGAAAGTCTGTAGCTTTCATCAGGAATGTGAATTACAGCCACCATTGCAATCTACAAACAAACAAAAAATTTCTATGTTTAATAACTTATCACTCAGGCTGAGAGAACTGGGGGAGTTCAGCCTGGAGAAGAGAAGGTTCCAGGGAGAGCTCAGAGCCTCTTTCAGGGCCTAACGGGGCTCCAGGAGAGCTGGAGAGGGACTGGGGACAAGGGATGGAGGGACAGGACACAGGGAATGGCTTCCCACTGCCAGAGGGCAAGGTTAGGTGGGATATTGAGAAGGAATTGTTCCTGTGAGGGTGGGCAGGCCCTGGCACAGGGTGCCCAGAGAAGCTGTGGCTGCCCCTGGATCCCTGGAAGTGTCCAAGGCCAGGCTGGACAGGGCTTGGAGCACCCTGGGATAGTGGAAGGTGCCCCTGCCCATGGCAAGGGTGAAATAAAATGATCTTTAAAGTCCCTTCCAACCCAGATTATGCCATGATTCTCTGAATTACTTTGGTACAGCTTCTGACCGGCTTAATTCCTTACACAATCAGGAATTCAACAATGTTGACTTCAAGCATTGATCAAAAAAAAAAAAAAAATACACTGAACAAGGTATAAACAGGATGTGGCACAAGAGAGCCCTTGGTGCTCCTTCAGCTTCCCACCCTGCTCCCCTGTGGAGCTCTTCTGTGGCCAGTTTATAGCAGAGACCTGCTCTGGCTGCTCCCACCTCATGGAATTACACCCCAAACTGGAAAGGCACCTGAGCAGTCTTCTCCACTTTCTCTCCCTTCCCTCACAAACACACAAACTGCAGTTTTTAGCCTCCAAAAATCACTAAGAAGTGTCGCTGATTGGCTTGTAATCTGAGCAGGCAAGAGACAAATTTCACTGGAAAGGATTCTGAACCCCCACGGGCTGACTTTAGATAATTCCTCTGGAAATCCAAGCACTCTAAGCTTGCATGCTGTGCCTAACAACCCCCACCCTGCCCAAATTACGTAATAGCCTCTAAAAAGCTGGGAAAAAAGAAAGTGAAATTCAATATTATTGTAGTTCCCAGAAGCTGTCAAAAGAGAAATGAAATATAGAAGCTGTTTTGCTTTAAAAAGAAATTTAAAGGCAAATTAGGCTTGCACTTCAAAATCCACACATGGCTAATTAAATACAGAGTTCAAATGTGTATGTACCTACACATATGGATTTATAAGAACTGAATTCACTATTCCTTGGCAAAAGGGTCTTTTTTTTTCTAAATCACAGTGCCTGAGAGCTAAGCTTCCACTTTAGCTGTGACAGTCTTCCAGTAATTTTTGTAACTTTATATATGGTCATGCTAATTTTCTGGATCTAGAGGAAAATGATGGCACAAATCCAAGTAGGGATGATCTTGCCACGAAACCAGTTAGGATGAAAATCAGACCCCTCCCCCAGGAAAGAGACACTGGAACACCATCCACAGCGATGGACACCCACACAGACCCCCCAAAAAATTCAAAATAACACCACACTGGCAAAGATCCATTTCCACACTCCATTTCTATTTTACAAGTTTGTTTCAACAAACCAGATGCAATTCTGACATCTGTCTGGCAAGGAGTTCAGGTGGAGTTACTCCTAGGCCAGATTTACAGATTCTAGATGTGATCCTTTTCTCCAAAACCAGAGGAAAAATAACTCCCCCACTCTCCTTCCACCCCCTTTTTCTATGTTAAGGCTCAAAAGAGAGACGTTACAAATTCATGCCCATGCTAATGTCAAATACATTCAAATATTACATTTAGGGTAATCTTTATGTTAAACTAATCTGACATCTGAACCTATAAAAATAAAAAAAAAGATTAAAACATCTCATGTGGGGACAGGAGGGAGGAGGGCAGCCCTAAAGTCAGGAGAGAAGAAGGCAAGGACAGCCATCACCTGGAAAGGGGACAGATTTCTTAGGCACTGGTGTGATTACAGCTTGCAGGGAAGAGTGTTCAGTGGATTTGGGCAATTTGCTTCTGAGTTCAGTTGTGCTGCTGTTCAAGGAGTTGGTGCAAGCAGATTATCAATCCAATGAAAAGAAGAGAGATAAAAGGGTGTCTCAAATCATTCAGAGATCATCAATTTAGTGTTTATAAAGGGTATTGAACAGCATGTGGCAAGGCTGAAGCTGCTTTAATAGCAAGAGATTAGGAGGGGACCTTTTTTGGGGAGCAGAGTATGTTCTATCAGCCTCAAGCCAGACCTTCACCCCTTCCTGTAAGTGCCCTGGAGTTGGCTCCTGTGAGACACAACCACGACACAGACCTGGGGCAGAAAGGTAATTTCTATGTTTCTAACAGCCAAGTCAGCAATCAGCTCCATAACTGTGCCAGATACTTATTTAAAAAATCCTCCTGCTTTGCCAACAGAATCCAAAAGTCTGTGTAAGTGCCAGAGCTCCACCACAGGCACGTGTGATCCCAGTAATCAGAGTAACAAGTTGATAAACTGCCCAAACCCTTATTCCTCTCACCACAGGGACTTTGGAAGGTGGAAGCTTTGGGGAAATCATAAGCACCTTTTAAATGCTGTAATGAATAAGTAAAGGGTAAGCAATGTTTCTCCATTGCCTCTTCAAAGACTGAGGTTTGGAAGTTAAAGCTTTGAACTGCTTTATTTTAGAAAATAAGTCAGTGAGGGACCAGATTCTAGGGAACGGGAGAGTGAAGCTGCTTTATTCAAGCCTCTCTCCTGAAACATTCCGACCTTAAACATAGTGACCCTGAAATATACTCTGATATTACTTACAATATCATATATTTCTCTGTCTTCTTCATCTGCTAACGTCAGCAGTGCTACCAAGGGATAGCGAGCTCTAGGCACGGGGCCAAAATCCACAACTTGAGCATCTTCTGGTAACTGACAATATTTCTCTGTCTTGTCATTTTTTTTAATGCTTCGTCTGTATCAAGGAAAACAATCAGTGGCTGCAATAGCAGACAAATGTGACGTTTGCATAAAGAATATTTCTCATCGTGTTTGCTCACAAACGAGTTGTGCCAAAATCCGCGGCGCGTTCACCAGCCTCAACGCTCCCCGTGCCAAAAAAAAATCAACATATTTTGTCAAAACAATTCAAAGAAAGGATACAAGTGCTGTTGTTTGTAGAGGTATTCGTTGTAGAGAGCATCCTCTAATGCCTGAGGAGTCTTTATTCTGAAGCAGTAGACGTGTTTCTGCAGCGCTTCGTGGAGTTTCTGGACATTGCAGCCCCAGTAGCAGGTAAGGACACAGTCCTCCAGGCAGTCAGGGGTCAGTGCTACACCCCCTTGGAGAAAGAGGAGAGGGATTTCATTAACTCACCACATGAAGGAATCCTGGAATTGCTAAGTCTAGACACTTGAAGAGTTACAAGCAGAAAACAACTTCAGTGTCACAGATTTTTATCAGAGAGCCATAAAATCATAGAATAGCTTGGGTTGGAAGGGACCTGAAAGCTCATCCCACTCCACCCCTGCCATGGGCAGGGACACCTTCCACTATCCCAGGCTGCTCCAAGCCCTGTCCAGCCTGGCCTTGGACACTTCCAGGGATCCAGGGGCAGCCACAGCTTCTCTGGGTACCCTGTGCCAGGGTTTCACCACCCTCACAGGGAAGGTTTTCTTCCCACTATCCCACCTATCCCTGCCCTCTGGTAGTGGAGAGCCTCCTTGTCCTGTCCTTCCACACCCTTGTAAAAGTCTCCTCTTCTAGGGTCCCTTCAGATACTGAAAGGCTGCAATTAGGCCACCCATAAAATGATAAACATTAGAAAATAACAAATATTATTTATCATTATAAACAAGTCTTCTAACGATTCAGATTCAGCTTAGTGTTTATGGAAGTCAGTGGGGATGAGGAAGTGGGTGTGAGGAGATAAAATGGCTGATTAAGCTCACAAAAATAACACATGCATTTTATGAACAGTAAATTTTAACTTCTGGTAACACTTTATACACTCATTGGCAGATCCAAGAGCACAACCTTTAGCCCAAAGTCCATTCCCTCCTGAGATAATGGTATCAATTGGATCACTCATCTACAAAACTCTCTGTGGTCTCCTCTTGATTATGCAGAGGGAGGACAAAAAGGGTATCTGTGCTCCCCATTCTTTTTGCAAAAACCTGTAAACTTCTAAACACTTCCTGCACAAGCAGGGGCAGGAGTGCTCAAAGCTCCTGAAAAATCCCAGTTACCTGAACTGTTGGATTTATTGTGTTGGGGGGGGTTATGTTGAGGGAGGGGGAAAATCTTCCTGCAGCCCTTCCTCATGCATTGGAAGGCCCCACATCCGTGTGGGTGGAAGATGCTCAGCCCTGCTCCCCAGTGAATTCCACTTGCTGTGTGGGTGATTTCAGGAATGATAGGGATGGCTTGAATTCTGATCCAAAGAGATATTTAAATTCAGTTTCCATTGGAGAACAGATAGAAAAATAGGGTGATGATTTATTTATCTATTTATTAAAAACAGTGCACTTCCAAACACTGCTGAAGATCTGGGCTTAGATTTAAGTGGGTGGCACATATTCCATAATGAATTCTGTACAATTCTACAATTCCATGAAATTTATAGAAACGCCCACAGCGGTTGGCAATTTGCAAATGTTTTAGTTACTTAAAGATCTGTAATAGCAGGAAGTGTTCTATTAATGAGAATTAAACTGTACCTCCATATCCAAACATTTCACTTTTAAAAACACCATGTTTATAAACGGTGTAAAAGCTTATTTCTGTTGGAATGGAAGGGTATTTCTGAGGAATTGTGATAGAGGAAAAGGAGAGCAAGAACAATGATCTTTAAGGTCCCTTCTAACCCAAACCATCCTATGGTTCTAGACAGAAAACGGAAAGTACCAAGTTCAGGGATGCAAATTGACAAAAATCATGTAAGAAATCCACTGACTTGCTACTGAAGCTGCAGCAGGATTAGGGATCTCCAACCCAAAAGGATTCTTCACTTGTCTCATCCGCTTTTTCAATACCTTTGTGCTGGAATCTGTCTCTTCTGAGTTCCTCAGAATAACAGGAACACCCAAACCAAACCTAGGAGACACAAAACAAGAAGAATGAGTGGATTCATATTAGTGTTCACACATTTTAAATTTTTTTTTGCCAGCCCTAAATAACAAACAGCAGACCAAATAGAGGTTAGCTTGGCTTTCCAGAGTATCTACTAGGATGTATGGATAATATATCCTGCCATTTTGACTCCAGCTTTTTGTCAGAAGGCAGGAGTCTGCACAGCAATGCAGGGAATCTTTAAAGCGGGAATATTTTGTTCTGCGTTTCCACAAAGGGAATAAAATTAACGAGAGCTGTCAGTGCCCTCTAGTGGTAAAGGGTTAGGCCAGAATTTTCTCCCGAGTCCTGCAGAGATGAGCACCATTCCAGCCTCCTCTTTGGTGCCAGGTTGCTCCAAGCCCCATCCAGCGTGGCCTTGAACAATTCCGGGGATGAGGCAGCCACAGCTTCTCTGGGCACCCTGTGCCACGGCCTCACCTCTGTCACAGCCAATAATTCCTTCCTAATATCCGACCTCAAGCTGCTCTCTCTCTGTTTAAAGCCATTCCTCTCAGGGAAACATTTGCATTTCATCAGTGGCATCACCAAAGGCTCTTGGCCATCCTTGATCTGAGCACACAGAGGGTCAGCTCTCTCTGCTACAAGGGAAAGCACCCACAGTGACTTCCCTGGGGCTGTGGGGGAATATCCCAGTTAAACATCTCACAAAGAAAACAGGGGCAGCAGCTGTTTCCCTTCTTCAATATCCAAACCTCAATGAGGCCAATCTCTGCAGCTGCACATAGAGGTGTGACAGAGGTGTGTCCTGTTTTATACCAGAATCTGCCTGACTGTGAAGGTAAATCCCTGTTCCCTGGAAGCTTTCCTTGCTGCTTGAAAGCAACAGGATTATCCCCATGAAAAGCAGCAAGATAAAAGAGCCTCTGGTACAATTTTAGCAGCAGCTGAAAGCATGGAGGCCTTTCTGTTCCACAGTAAGGTGTGATTTTCTGTAAATTTTAATTGTAGGAAGTGTACCAAGGATGAATAAAGATACAGTTTTTATTTTATGATCTAACAGTCCAGATCATTGGCTGGCAGAGGAGAACATTAATTTCTTCAGAGCAGCGCTGGAAGAGAAAAAGCGGGAATTTGCAGGGGTTTAGTTAATGTTTCTGTAGAGCCAGACTTCCAGCAGGTGCTGAGCCTTCAGCTCCTCCTAACAGGATCATTCCCCTCCAGCTAAAAATACAATGCCCAGGTAATCAGATGGTCTAAATTCCACTTCGTCCCTGTGCCCAGGGCACCTGTGGGACTGGCTCTGGAATCTGCCTGTGCATTAACCTACTTGGACTGTGAGCAGAGCCACAGGTATCCAGGGCTGGCCACAGGAACAGACGCTCCTCCCATCACTGCAAGGCTTGACAAATGAAAACATGAGCATTCCTGAACAGTTGGTGTTTTTCAGGCTGACTGACACCACCACAAACACATCATTACACTAATTTAATGCTGAAAATTATGGGGGAGCCTAAATGCCACTGCAGCAATAGATCAGGTATTCTGTGCTCTGGTGACACCATTTGATTTACAGCGCTCTGTGTGGCAAATGAAGGATTTGAGTTGTTTTCCTGAGCAAGTTCAGGAGTACTTGTGCTATAACTGCAGCTGCAGGCATGAGGAAATCCCTTGGAGGCTCCTGGTCATGGCCATGGCACAGGAGAATTCCAACGGAGCAGCAAATACCTCTGAGCAGCTGCCCACACATTTACCTGCTTGTATGTGCTGAGCTCCTGGCTACAGCTCCTCCTTAATTAACATGCCCTTAATGCTCCAGTTTGAAGAAAAAAATGCATATATTTCCATAAACTGCAATAACACCTAGTGCAGGTGCAACTGCAATCTCTGATCCTGAAAAAAAAAGCCTCTGGACAGTCCTCTGCACACCCTTTACCCAAAAGACACCAGGGGACAAGTGCACACATGTAAGGATCTTGTAGCCCACAATTATTTCAGACCTTTCGAGTAGGGGATTGCCCACATTTACTACAATTAGATAAATAATGATTAAATTGGCAAAAAGGATCAGTGGTTAGGGATAGACATGATGAAGATTTATCTAAATCATGGTTCAGTGTCATCATTTTCTTAAAGATACCTTTATCACCAGCACTTTGGAGCTATTAATGTGAAACCAAAGAGAGAACCAACAACTCAAGCTTTATTTTCACAAGCCACACGAATCTGGCGTAGCCACAATTCCTACATGAACGATTTTGATTGCCAATCAATGCTCTGCTCTTGGCAAGTACCAATATTTACATTTACAGCCACCCCTGAGAGTTAGGGACATTCAAGGAGCTGTTTCTGAAAAAGGCAACAGCGGCATTTTTGCGGCATCCTCTCAAACACAAGCAGAAGCTCCTTCACTCACCACCCCTTGAGACACTTGAGGAGATCAATTCACAGAATCATTTAGGGTGGAAAAGACCCCGCCTGAACCCGGGGAGTTGTGCCGAGCCAGAAGATCCCCCTGAGCCCCCTTTTCTCCACGCTGAGCCCCTTTCCCAGCTCCCTGACCTGTTCCTGGTGCTCCAGACCCTTTCCCAACTCCGCTCCCTTCCCAGGACACACACACAGCTCAGTAGATACAAACGCATTGCTTGCCAATAATATGAATGATATTACGGAAAACATTAAGAAAACACTTCGGTAATACTAAAAGAGGAACGAGCTTAATAAAAATACGTATAATTCCCTTTAAAAGTTATTTTTATTGCTCGTTTAGAAGCCTAGGAGGGTTCGGGTTGGAAGGGACCATTTCAAGCCCCTGCCGTGGGCCTGGCCTTGCCCCCCTCAGCACCGCCCAGGCCCCCTCGGCCGAGCCCCACCGGCCCCAGAGCACTGACCAGCCGAGGACGAGCGCGCTGGTGACGAGGAAGCAGACGGACACCAGGGCGATGTAAAACAGCGGCGAATACTCGTACAGCGTAACCAGGAACACGGCGGCCATCGGGGCGGCCGCACCGCCCTCAGCCCGCGACTGAAGCCGCTGCCCTCAGGCTGCCAGGGATGGGGCGGGACCATGGCGGCACAGAGTGAAGCCGCTGCCCTCAGGCTGCCAGGGACGGGGCGGTACCATGGCGGCAGAGAGTGAAGCCACTGCCCTTCTCATGCCAGGGACGGGGCGGGACCATGGCGGCACCGAGTGAAGCCNTATATTCTATGACACCTATTACATGAAATATGCCATAGACAATTTATAAAATTGAGACTAAAGTATCAAAGTATTATTTGTATCCATATACTTATATCTATCAACTCCTATATATACAGCTATTATATATTCTATGACACCTATTACATGAAATATGCCATAGACAATTTATAAAATTGAGACTAAAGTATCAAAGTATCATTTGTATCCATATACTTATATCTATCAACTCCTATATATACAGCTATTATATATTCTATGACACCTATTACATGAAATATGCCATAGACAATTTATAAAATTGAGACTAAAGTATCAAAGTATCATTTGTATCCATATACTTATATCTATCAACTCCTATATATACAGCTATTATATATTCTATGACACCTATTACATGAAATATGCCATAGACAATTTATAAAATAGAGACTAAAGTATCAAGATATCATTTGTATCCATATAATTACATCAATATCACTAGTTTCTATCAGTTCCTATATATATAGCTCTTATATATTCTATGACATCTATTACATGAAATATGCCACAGACAATTTATAAAACAGAGACTAAAGTATCAAAGTATCATTTGTATCCATATGTTTCTATCAACATTGATAGGTTCTATTAATTCCTATATGTAGCTAGTATATATTCTATGACATCTATTACATGAAATATGCTGTATACAATTTATAAAAAAGAGACTAAAGTATATTCTTATACATTACTGTAAAATTCTACCATATCATATATCACATATACAATGCATATCATATATTTCATATAATACACTGCAACATGTTTTTGTTAAATTAAAAATTTAGTATTTCCTGACTAATAAATTTATACGCCCCTCCAGCAAAATTTTACTATTAAATTTCTTCTAGCTTGTACCTATAATAAATAAATGGTATTAATAATAAAAATATCAGTTAACATATTGTACAATCTTATTATTCAACAAAAAAAAAGTTATCTAAATACAATAAAAATATAAGTTAATTCTAAACTCTTCCTCTATTGAAATCCATGCCCATCCATCTGGCGCAATC
>VYXD01002344.1:0-46855 GCA_013397195.1 Hylia prasina
CAGTTTAGCTCCGGTGCCGCTCGCGTCGCGGACCGCGAGGGGGCGCGTGTCCCCGCGGGCCGGTGGGGCGGCACCGCGCATGCGCCGCCCTCCCGTGGCCTCTCGCAGCCTGTCCCCCCAGCCTCACCGGCCGCGCGCCCCGGTCTCGCGCCATGGCGGCCGCCGCCGAGGAGCCTTTCCCGTTCCACGGGCTCCTGCCCCAGAAGGAGACCGGCGCCGCCGCCTTCCTCGCCCGCTTCCCCGACTTCGACGGGCGGGGGGTGCTGCTGGCCGTTCTGGACACCGGCGTGGACCCCGGGGCGCCCGGCATGCAGGTAGAGCGGGGCGGCGGCGGCCCTGGGTCACGGCCGTGGCCCGCGAGGAGCTCCTGGGTCCCGCCGGACCGACGCCGGGAGGACGGGGACGAGTGCGGGGCGGCCATGGCACTCGGGCGGCCCGAGCCAGCGGCGGCAGAGAGGGCAGGGGAGGCCCCGGAGGGCTGTCTCAGGGACTGTCCCTGTCGCGGGGACTCGTGGCTGTGTATTTGCACACGGTTCCCGCCCAGCACGCGTGAGCGGGGGCTCGGGTGCGGGAGGGCGGGGAGATGCCGTAGCCAGGGGCTCCGCACCGGTCACTCCGGGTGCTGGTGTGACGATCCTCCTCCTAAGCCGTCCACAGGCGTGTTATGGCACTTAAATCACTTGGGCTGCCTTCTCTCACGCAGAGCTCATTACAAAAGAACGCTTTGTGTTTTTGCTGTACCTTAACATTGCCTCGGCAGTCGGTAGCTCGAGGCTACAGGCAGCCGCCTAGGTCTTTTACATGAAAAGTGTATTTCTCGCACAATTTGCATACCCGTCTTTCTCTTTTTATTTCTCGTGCGTTTTATTGCAGTAACAGTCTGTATCAAATTCGATTCTGCTAGCTCTTTTCTTTTTTTTGGTCTGCCAACTTTGTGTCTCCCTGTCGGTTTTGTAAATTTCTGTGTGTGATATCAGTTTGGGCATTTCTCAGCACTTATTTATTTTAACCCTTGTCTCTTAACGTTTCTTTATCTTGGAAGTTTGCATGTGGCCTTTTGTGTCATTGCTGCTTTTGATTTCTTGTCAGCATGTTTTCTCTGAGTGATGGCAGAAGAGTCAGTGGAAGAATGATTCGGAGTCGTATACAACTCACTTGGACGCTGAGTCCTTTGTTTTGTTTTGACTAAGCAGGGCTTGTGTTGATTTCTACCCTTTCTTTGGTGTAGAATTAACTCGTAAGTGACCTCATTCAGGGACCTGACCCTGGTCGATCGTTTATTCCGTGTTCTGAAATGACTCCTTATGGGATTTGGTTAAACTAGAGGATGAGTTAAGAGGACAGGTTGGGTGGAAGGAAGGAATGGACAGCTGTAACTTTGATTGATTTAAGCTGAAATGAAGCTGGTGCTTTTGGCAAGAAGTTGTAAGTGGAAGAGTAATTGGTAAGCTTAATGAAAGCTGGCCAAAAGGAAAGCATGATAATACCATGGGCAAAGCAGAAAGTAATGGAACACAGTTAGGAAGATATGAATGTAAATTGAATGATGTGCATAGTTCTGAAGTTTCACATATGAAGGCAAAAACCCCTTAGTTTCTAGAGGTTATGAATGAGTAGTGCAACAGGAACAACAAAACCCCAATATGAATTTATTGGCAGTGGTGGGAAGCTTTGTTCTGATATTGATAACCCAAGGCTCATACGGGGCATTTAGAAAGCATCATGATCTCCGTGTTGACTATATCAGTTCCCTCCAACCTATTTTCTCCGTGCACAGGATAAAATTTCAGGTAGTGCAGTAAAAGAAGTAAGAGATTTGGAGGGCACAGTGTGGAATTCATGTTGCAGTGGGTGAGAGAAGTAAGTTTGCAGCATTGTTAGAAAAACATGTAAAGAAGTTGTGTGATCTTTCCACACTTCCCACTTAACAGACCTGGCTTAAGGGACTTGCTAAACTACAGCTTGGGAGACTTACTGCACAGGGGCATAGGCAGCACCCAGTCTGGAATAGCTTTGTAGGTGTTTCTTCAGCAAGAGAATGTCCTCACTCTCTGGAGTATTTGCCAGTTTACATTTTGCCTGGATGCAATGAATCAGTGTCCTGGGCACAGGCAGTGAGTGACACAGCATAGCTGTACTGCAAGAAGTAGTTTCTAACCCTGGGACAATTTTTGGGTGTGTTTTTTTTTATGCCCTGTCTTTGCTAGTGCTGTTTTTTCTTACTGTGTGTCTTGTCAGTTCCTGGCCTGGCGTAGAATTAGATCTGTTAGAGTTGAATCAGTTGCTTAGAGGAAAGAGGAGACATTATCTATAGCAAGCTTATTAGGTATTACAGCTTTGAGTTCTGGTTAATGGCAATACAGGCTAAAATGAGCTACCCTATTTTGAATATAGTGGAGTTCTTAGTCAAAACAAAACAGTTAATATCTTTCCTGCTCCCTAGTGTTTCATTCCTGGGTAGGTTCCTTTGTTTATTCTGTGACTTGGTTAGTAAACATCGATAGCACTGTTTGTTCCCTTTTCGAGAGACAGAAAGATTTGGGGACAGTTTAACAAGGAAATACCATTATGCTTCTGTTCTTCCCTGGATGCTTGCTGCTACAGAGAGAATAGTCCTTAAGCTTAACAAACCTTATTAGATGTGTTGCCTGTTGGTTGGGGTTTTTTTGACACATAAAATGTTAGTCCAGCTTGTACTTATTTTCCTTTTCTTTATGAATCTTTTGTAGCCAGTGCCCTCTAGGGAATTCTGTTCACCTCCTCTTCCATTGCTTTTCCACCAGTTGACACCAGCTGTAAAGTTTAGTTTGTCTGCTTCTTTCATGTGAGTTTTTTTCCCTTTTCAGTCCTCTTGATATAATGTATTTCCTACTGTCTGCCAAGTCATGGTTTGTAATTCCTCATTAAGGCATAGTGGCTGATGAAATTTTAGGTGTGTTTAATGGAGTGTTGTGGTTGTATATGTATAGTCTTTGCTCAGCCCCACCCTGTCCTTTCCCTGTTCCTATTGTGGCTTCTTATGTTTCATGATAGATAAGTCAGTTATTTTCACTTCTTGCAAATTTATTTATTTTGTGGCATTTGGAATTATTATTTACTAGCATTAACTTGTACTTTTATGTGACAACTTTTTAGCAGCAGCAGCTAGTTTGGTTTTGCTTGCTTTTCAGTACTGAGGTGAAAAAAATTAGCTTGGAAATTATTTTCTTTGTGCTGGTGATGAACAGCTGTCCCGTGACCAAAGTGCTGAAGAACATGTTCATCTCTTGTGGCTGCAGTAGGTGTCACTTGGAGTCAGTGATTGTATAGGCTGGCAAAAACATGCTTAAATGCATCTGGCTTTCCCTTTTCTGTTGTGTTGGTGCTCCTCTACCTCTGTTATGACTGTTGAGTTGCCAGGATTATGCACATAGATTAATTTTAGTGTTCTCAGTCTAATTTATCTTCTTTACAAAGTCAGAACCAACATGTAAGTAGGATTTTCAAACTTCAAGCAAAAATGTATAAATAGCAAAGCAGTTTTCACTTTTAAACTACTGATTTGTTTTTCAAATGCCTGTAGGCAAGCCATGATAATTAAGACAGGATTGGGGATTTTTTCAAAATACAGTATAAAATATTTTTAATTGTATAAAAATTCTTTGTTTTCAATTTTAATGCAAAAAGTACTAAAATGTACCTTCTGTGCGTAATCAGTTCATTACTTCGGGACTCTTCTGTTCACATAAGGGAATTGATCAATGTCACTTGATTAATTTTTATTATAATTTTAAACTCAGAATTACAAAATCTGCAAGAGAAAACTGAGCTGAACTCTTGAGTTTCAGTCTGGCGTTGCTGCTGGTGGGCAGCGTGCCGAAGAGCAGGCAACAGGAGCCGCTGTATCGGTTACTTGCACTAAATTACCATGAACCTGTCTGCATTGCTGCTGTTAGGAATTGAACCTTAGACCAGCTGAAACTCTGAGTTTCCTGTGTCTGACTGAAAGACTCTGATTTGTTGGTTTTGGCAGTACAAGCTCACGTGCATGTGTGGGCCTGCTAGGTTTCAGCTAGGAGGCAAAGACTCGTAGAGTGTAGGAGTTGCACCTTGTCTTTCGGGCTAGGAAACAACTTCTAAAACTACCCAAGCTTGCTGCAGCATAAATCTGTGTTCTGGCCACCTGTTGCTGTATAACTTGCCTCCTTCAAACAAGTCACCTTGGATTACATTTTCCTTCTTGTTTTCTTGTACTTTGATCACCGAGTAGTTGACTTTGAGTAGAAGCATATTGAAAAATATCCAGTGCTGCTAATCTGAGGTTTGGCTTGCAGTTGCTTTAGTATTGGAGCAGCTCTTGACTTTTCTATGAATTGCGGCCAACATTGAAGACATTAATTACAAATGCTTGAAAATTATATGTTTTAGTGCCTACACACTGTTCCCCAAGTAAATTTTCACTACTGTGTAACTGTCATTCAGTTGATGTTTTACCAGGTTAAGATGCTCTAAAGATTTTCTTCAGTCAACTTGAATTTCTACGAACAGAGTGAAGTGTTGGTTTCTGTCATGAAAGTTCTTCCTTAGCAAGCCTGTTCAAAAGCAGTATTTGTTACCTTGTGGGAAATGAAATTGATGCTGTTTTTATTATTGCTATGGGTTTGGAATATTTGGGGTTGGTTCTTTTTATTTCTTTTTTGAGCTGTTTAAGCCTGTTTTTATTGGGGGTGTTGCTTGTACTTGTCTGGGTTGGTTTTTTGTTGTTGAGGTTTTGGGAGGTTTTTTGGGGGTGTATGGGTTTTGCTTGGATTTTTGTTTGTTGTTTGGGTTTTTTTAAGCCATGAGGATTTGAGACCATGGAAATATCTATCCTTGTTTGCTGAGATGTGATAAGAACTTGACTCTTGTACTTTTGGCAGCCATCAGAGTAATTTTTATGAAACAGTTTGAGTGTGTTGGTAGCTTCCAGTACCTGAATTCACAATTCTAGAGCATTATTGGAACAAAACAACCTTCCAGCCTTATGTCTAATACCAAAATTATTGATAGAGAATAAAGACAGAAAGAGTTGGAAGGGACCTTGAAAGGCCATGTAGTCCAACCTCCCCGCAAAGAGCAGGGACATCTTCAACTAGATCAGATTGCTCAGAACCCCATATAACCTGACCTTGAATGTTTCCAGGGATGGGGCATCCACCACCTCTCTGGGTAACCTGTTCCAGTGTTTCACTGTTCTCACAGTGAAATGTTTCTTCCTTGTAACTAGTCCAATGGTCTCCTTTAGTTTAAATCCATTCTTCCTTGTCCTGTCACTGCCTGTGCCATGTAAAAAGCTGCTTCCAGGTTTCTTACAGGCCCTCTGGGAGGCTGCTATAACATCTTTGCAGACTCCTTACAGAAATATTAGTTGTATATAGCCATAGTTACTAACAGTTCAAATGGGTTAAAGCACAAAACAGAATCTTTGAAATGGGAAGAATAAGGTAATAGTAACTTGTGTTCCTTTAAGCTGTTAAGAGACTCCAGCCTGTGAGAATTTGTACTTCAGCACCTTTCATTTTCTTACCTGTGCACTCATTGCTATAAAATTTGTCCAGAATGAGGGGTCAGAAGCAACACAGCAAATAATACAAAAACAAATAGTTCTTGCAAATACGCTTTTTTGCAAATTTAGGCTTGGTTTTAAATTGAGGCTGTCTGTAGTTTGTTGATAGTGTTTTTACTTGTTTCTCTTCTAAATCCTTATTAGAAATGAGTGGATTTGTATGAGCCAGAAAGAGGGACATGTTGGCCTTAGTTCTTTGAAAATTTATCTTGAGTTCAAGTTGGTTTTATGGCATTCAGTTAAAGGTTGGGTGTCTGAGAAAGCTAGTTGATATTTTTAACAACAAAACTTGCCTGGTTTGTGTGCTAAAGGGTAATCAAGTATATTTTCATATTTTCTGTGCTCATATTTTCAGATTACAACTGATGGGAAACCGAAGATAATTGATATAATTGACACTACAGGCAGTGGTGATGTAACTACATGTACCATTGCAGAACCTAAAGATGGAGAAATTACTGGTCTTTCTGGAAGAAATTTAAAGGTGAGTATTTGGTGGTACAGAGACACCACTGGACATCACCTTCGTTGCTTAATTTAGCACCTGTCTTGTTTTTTACAGAACTTACTTCCTTTTAACCAGATGTTGTGGTTTAAACCCAGCTGGCAGCTAAGCACCATAGACCTTCTCACTCAGCCTTCCCCCAGCAATATGGGGAGAAGAGAATCAGAAAGGTGAAACTGAGAAAACTTACATGTTGAGATAAAGTCAGTTTAATAGGTAAAACAAAAGCCTTGCATGCAAGCAAAGGAAAACAAGGGATCCATTCACCACTTCCCACAGGCAAACAGGTGTTCAGCCATCTCCAGGAAGTGACTTGAATATAAATGTCATCACTCCAAACGACCCCCCTTCTCCCTTCTTTCCCCAGCTTTATGTGCTGACCATGATGCCATGTGGTATGGAATATCCCTGTGGTCACTTGCAATCAGTTGTCCCAGCTGTGTCCGTTCCCAAATCCTTGTGCATCTCGAGCCTGGTCACTATTTGGGATGGGTGAGAGAAAAAGCCTTTACTCTGTGCAAGCACTGCCCAGCAACAGCTGAAACATCCCTGAGCTATGAAGTGTTCAGCACAAATCCAAAACAGCCCCATATCATCTACTGTGAAGAAAATCAACCATAGCCCAACCAAAACAGCAAACCAGATTACCCAAACCTGGTGCTGCATTTGCTAGTCTTTATGCAAATTGCTTACACTTTTTATATGTCTTTATTTCTAATATTTTCTGTAGCTGAATAGGGGTGTGTGCAGATCTTTTGGGGGGGCTTGATAATCATTTAATTATTTGTTTGACACAGATCTGATGTAGCTTTGGAAATTGGCTGAAGAAAATGTGCTAATATGCATTAAAAATATCAGACACAGCTGTGTCTTTAAAAGTGCTAGTATTTTCCACATTTGCATAAGCTTCAAGAGGAATTGTGTTAAGCTCATGGTGAATAGACTTAGAGACTGAAAAATCTGTGAGAACTTAGTTGTAGGCTCAATGAATTCTCACTATGCATAGAACAGAAATGGTGTAGGGTTTTCAGAAGGGACACAATCTAGTAGAGGTCTTGAGTACACAGAACTGATGTTGTTAACATGTCCTTGATTTCCTGATTGGATTGATGATGTGATATGGGGACATCACATCTTTGGATCTCTCCATGCTGTCAACTTTCTTCTTAATTTTGCACGGAAGATGATTGCAAGGCTGAATCTGTTGCTCTTTTACTGTTGTTACTAGGATGGGCAGATCCTGATATACTAAGTCCAGATTGCATCAAGGTGTGAAATGAGATATTCAGATGTTTGTCATGACTTCCAACCATACTTGCTCATGTTACGTTTCATTTATAGTACTGTCATTTCCCCAGACCTCTGCCCAACTGTAAGTTCAGTAAAGCTGGGACTTTGTGTTTTAAAAGTAAACTGTCAGAGCAACTAGTGCCTAAAGATGTTCAGTCGAAGTATCACATGAACTGATACTGATTTTTTGGAAACTGGATTGAAAATGCCATGTCATGTTGTTGGAACAGTGTAGTAGTTACTGTAATGGAGACAGGAAATTAAATTGGCAGTATTTGCAGGTTTGTTCTGCTAAGCTGTTTTACATAGTGTTGGTCTTCTTTGTGGAGTTTTTTTTAATGCCATTAGTTAACCTCTTTCTAAATATACTTTCCTGTAGATTCCAGCAAACTGGGTAAATCCTTCAGGCAAATATCACATTGGCATAAAAAATGGCTATGATATCTATCCTAAAGCTCTTAAGGAGAGGATTCAGGTAAGGAGGAATTATCTTTTCTTTCTGGTATATAGTCATATTCTACAGTTTTCATATTCACATATTTCATATTCACGTATTTCAGTTCTGTTTCTTAATTTTGTTAGAACGCCAGAGCATGTGATTTGCTAACATCCTTAGGCTGCTAATCAGCACCTGAGCACTATTCTCTCTGATCCATTTCTTCTGATTTTTTTAGAGTAACAGGGTTGCCTTAGTGCTTCTCCTCACAGTGGTTCATTGAGGTGAAAAGTACAGAAATTACTGATGCCCTTTCTTTTAATTGTGTGGCAATTGATGCTTATTTATACTATTGTATGGAACGTTTTTAGCTGTTGTCTCAAATCAGAATTTTCAAATGATCTTTATATACATCATGCCTTGACATATATTTCTTAATATATTGAGGAACTTCTGGTTTATTTTACAGAAAGAGCGCAAGGAAAAGCTCTGGGATCCTGTTCACAGGCTGGCTCTAGCAGAGGCCTGTAGGAAACAAGAGGAATTTGATGCCGCTCATAGCTCTCCCTCACAGGTATGCATTAAGTCTAAATTTATGAACTTGTTCTTTGCAACACTTTGTTACTGGTTGACAGGATTAAAATGTTTCATTAGATGAGTGAAGAAAAGATATTGTGAGTATTTTGGGAGATAACTTACCAGTGTATCTTCTGATTAATTTTATAAGGCTTTATATGCGTGGTTGTTTAATTTATTTAGTGTTGTTCACTTTTGAGAATTGGTGTCAAATATGAAGATGATAGTACTTCAAAAATTTATTGAATATTTTCAGTAAGTTTTATTTTTAATTTAATGTGCTACTTT
Source organism: Hylia prasina (assembly GCA_013397195.1). Classification (NCBI taxonomy): domain Eukaryota; kingdom Metazoa; phylum Chordata; class Aves; order Passeriformes; family Sylviidae; genus Hylia; species Hylia prasina. The sequence goes on from VYXD01002344.1 coordinate 8,680, forward strand.
TTGAGGCCACCATCTTTGCTGTGTTCAGAGTTAGAATTTTCTAAAGACATTCTTTCTTTTGTAAACTGTGTACTATTTCAACGAAGTACCAGAAATGTCTCAGATATTACTTTATCATTTAACAGTCTTTAAGAAAATAATGGCTTTAAATGTTACATTTGCAGAAATTAGAGGTAGTTGTACATCATGGGCCACAAATAAATAGTGGGCTGTTGAAAGCCATTGGACTTCTAGGTGTTTGTGACTCCTGGGATAGTCTAACATTCCTGAGAAAGTAATGGAAAAAATGTATCGCACTAGGATTACCTATTTTGTAATAATTTTGGAATTACTCTAACAGAATTTTGTTCACTTTATTAGGTAAATAAACTAATAAAGGAAGAACTTCAAAATCAAGTGGAATTACTGAATTCTTTTGAGAAAAAATACAGTGACCCTGGCCCAGTATATGATTGTGTAGTGTGGTATGACGGTGAGACCTGGAGGTAAATGACTAAACTTGTCTAAAATGTCTTGTTCTTTACATAAAACAAAAGCTTGCATCAAAGACTTGTTACCTTCTATATCTGCCCTCTTTATAGAGGTTTTAAGTATTTTTCACTTTGAAATAATCCTGCTGTATCCGTTGAGTTCCTTGATGAAATTCTGTTCCCAAATGAAGATGGGGTAGAATAAAGTCTTATTGCAGACAGTATGATATGAATGTAAGCTTATGGGATTTTTCTTCTAAAGCTGAGTAAAACTGTTTTGGCTATCCATTGGTGATATGAAAAAAAAACCAAACCAAAACAGGTGTCTGTGCGCAGACTTCAGGATGTAGCGTGGCACATTTCTTGACTGATAATGTGCACCATACAAAACAGTAAAACTTCAAGTATTTGTGTACCAGCGCTGAACATCTGCCTTTAGTAAAATTTGTTCCTTGAACTTGCATGAATTTTCATACTCCTGTTTTTCAAATACAGATTTATTTGAACTTAATAGTGTTTGAAAATCACTTTATTTAGATAACTTTGTAGTTTCAGAATCTGAAGTAGAAACAACAAGTTTTAGAGTAGTTGCCCATTGTACTATTTAAAGATACCATAAACACAGAACCAAACTTCTTGAAGTCTTTGTGCTATGCTCAGCTGGCGAGCGTAGGTAACCAAAAGTTTGCAGCAGCTGGGACATTGCCTTTTTGTTTGTTTGTTTTTGTCAACAGAGCCTGCATAGATACAAGTGAGAGTGGTGACTTGACTAATTGTACGGTGCTGAGAACCTACAAAGAGGCTCAGGAATATGGGTCTTTTGGAACATCTGAGATGTTGAATTATTCTGTGAATATATATGATGATGGAAACCTCCTTTCCATTGTGACAAGTGGAGGTAAATTAATCTTTAGAACATTTTGCTGCTACATAGGTATCATGAGAAGCAGTAATTTGTATTGGGTCCTGTTTCTGATACTTGGCATGGCTCAAGGCAGCTGTCATAGTACAGCATTTATTATTATGGCTTTTATGATCAATACTCATATTTCCTGAACTAAATCTATAATGGTGGCTCATTACCAAACTTGCTTGCATATTTGTATTGTCAACTTTATCTACTTAGGCATGTATACATAGGACGTGCATACTTAGGAACTCTTTAAAATGTTCCTGCATCCTAAAGCCTAAACTAGAGAGAATCTTCTTTCAAAAAACCTTTTCTGTTTTGTTCGTTAAATATAGAGTGATGATTGATTGATCGGGTTTTAGTTGCTCTCCTTTGTACTTGTATACTTTAAGAATCTTAAATATAATATCCATGAACAAAATGGGTATTGATCTTAATTTAGGTTTATACAAACTTTTTTTGTTATGTTAGGTGTCACTATGGCTGTAGTTCCAACCACTCTGAACCTGTTTTAGAGTATTTAAATAATCATGGTTTGTTTTGGAAACCAACTGAGTTACTAGGGTGGTATGGATTCTTTTGCTTTGAAGAATGTTCTTAATTCCTTGTGAAGCTATCCCATCTTCATAGAGCTACATACGCAGTTCAGGTTTCTAAATGGATGGTAACTTTTTTGAGATGTTCCTCTCTGTTTCTGTGCAGTTCTGTTTTCTATTCTCAACCCCTGCTTACCTGAGTTGTCTGAGGTGTAATATTCATAGCTTTGAGTAGGAAGTGCTGAACCTTCGAAGTAACTTTTGTTAGTGGAATTAAGTTAATACTTTGTTCCTCTCTTCCTGATGCCTCCTATTGATCCAGCCTGTCTAGGTCCCTTTGTAGAGTCTTCCTATCCTCCAGCTGATCAGCAGTCCTGCCAGCCTGTTGTTGTCTGCATGGTGCCTGAGGATTTCTCAATCCCCTTGTCCAAATCATCAAAAAAATATTAAACATGGCTGGCTCTGCTGCTGAGTCCTGGTGAACACTGTCACCATTTTGGTATCAGCAGCACTGGTGACTGGCTGCTGACTGGATTTATGTGCTTACAGCTCAATAAGTGAAAATTAATTGAGCTGTAGCATATTAAATTCTTATAAATGAAGTCCAGTGAAAAAACATACTTTGTATTTGCACAGGAGCACATGGAACACATGTGGCTAGTATTGCAGCTGGATACTTTCCAGAAGAACCAGAACGAAATGGTGTAGCTCCTGGAGCTCAGATTCTTGCAATCAAGATTGGTGATACAAGATTAAGTACAATGGAAACTGGGACTGGTCTAATAAGAGCTGTAGGTATTTCACTGAATAAATGATTAATCTCATCAAGTGTGACTTAAGTGTAGACTATTGTGAACTTTAATGCCCTGCTTGTTTATATGCTTTGTTACGGTTCTGCATCATTTCCAACAAAAATAGCAGCAATTAAAAAAACAACCAGACCAACCCCCAAAAATAAAACAAGCCCTCAAGCAAAAATAACACAGCCAAACCCCCTAAAAACAACTAGAATGTATTCTAAAGCATATTATAAGACTAGAGTTTTAATATAAAACAAGACTTCTGTTGCACAGAGCACGTAGAGTTTCTCCACGTTAACAGACTTGCAGTGTCTGACTGGCTTGATGCATGAGAGAAGTTACTTGCATACTTGCTTAAAGTTCTTTGTATTGTCAGTGTATCTTTTGTAATTGCTCAGATAACTATAGAAGACATATAAATCTAGAATAGAGGCAAATATCTACCTATGTTGCTAACTCTTAAGAGTGAGGAAAAATATCATTCCTTTTAATGATGAAAGACCCAAGAGATTTTTCTGTGTAATAAGTTGATAAGGAAAAATTTTACACAAGAAAAGGATCTGAAAATAAAAGACTATGTTTGTGGTCCATAGGATATTTTGATGTAGCAACATGAAGAACAACTTTTTTGGAACTTTTTGGAGTTCAACCAAACTGCACAGGAAAGGAGAATTTTCCTTGTTCCTGAGACAAGACTGACGATGTCTGCTGTCTGCAGTTTTCTCTTAGGGCAATGTCTTAATTTGTAGCTGGGAGCGTGGCAAGAATAAGGCTTTTCAGGGAATAGGATTTTTAAATTTTCTTTGTTCTTTTGGAAACAAAGAAATTTACTGCACCACTTAACTGGCTGCAGTAAATTATTTTCTAGATTCAAGAGATTTATCTGTCTTAGATATCTAGCAAATCAGTTTTAGCAGATGTTTTCCGTCATTCCTGAAGTCACTTACGTTCTTTGACTAGTACATATTTTGACTTCCATTTTTGCTTTATCAGATGATAGAAACAATAAAATACAAATGTGATCTTGTCAACTACAGCTATGGAGAAGCAACACACTGGCCAAATTCTGGGTGAGTAGTACTGTGGTTAAAGTATTTTAATTTCCCAGAGCTGGAATTGTATTTGTTGAGCTTTCTGTAAGTGGCTAAGAGTGAATCATCCAGGCTCATATGATTCATATGTTAGAAACTGTGCAGTATAAATTTTAAACTGGCTTTGAAAGAAGTAAACCCATTAAAAAAGCTTTCAATTTATGATGTGTGCACAAATATATAATACACAAATTTATAATACATATACAAATAGTATTTCAGTGTAATAAAGAACTTTTATGGTTGCAACACCACATGATCTGTGGGGTGTTTTTTGAAGACCTAGGACACTACATAGTTGTCACTCCTTTTTGAAACCAGAAGGTATTTTTGTGGTCAGCTTCTGTGCTGGAGCCGCCTCTGCTAGGTGTGGGAAGCAGGCTGCATAATAGTCCTTGTTTGGTGAATGGTCAGAGGTTGTACTAGAAATGGGAGCTTTGTCCTGTAGAAGAAAGCAATATTGTTGAGTAAATAATTCATTTCTTTCTCTTACTTCAGGAGAATTTGTGAAGTGATTAATGAAGCAGTGTGGAAACACAATGTAATCTATGTTTCAAGTGCAGGAAATAATGGTCCTTGCCTTTCTACAGTTGGATGTCCTGGTGGAACTACATCTAGTGTAATAGGTAAATAATTCATTTAGAAAAAATCAACTTCCATCTTTTCAAACTCATACTTTTGGTACATGTTTGATTGCTGAATTAAATCTAAAAAATTACCTGCTGGGCTACAAGGTTAATTCTGAGAGAGGCACTTGCTCTAAGCTTAGGTATACAAATTTAGGTTGTTATCTTCTTACAATTCAAGACCTTACTTAAGTAGAAAAGAGGTGGGAGGCAAATGATCTTGATTTGATGTGGCTTTATATCAAATTTGCAAAAGAAATCTTTGGTCTGACTTATTTGAATATTTCAGGATTAGTTTTTCAACTGTAACTGTCAGAGCACACCACTTTAGTCCAAACAATAGCAGCTGATAAATGCAACTTAAAAAAATGTGATTGTAAGTTGGATTTTAATTAATCTTTGGAAAAGCCCTGCAATGCATTCTGAATTGTCAGAACTACAGTTTTGGGTCATGTGTCTTCATCAGATACTCTGGTTTTTATTTTTAGTGAACCAGATGTTTTTGATTTGGATAGAAAATAATCCCCATGTCAGGATCTAGACACGTCCTTGTAGGGGAGGAATTTTTCCAGCTGCAGTGCCACTGCTGTGCAAGTCTATTACTGTCATTAAAATTCTTTTTCTGATGGGCTAATATATGGTTTTGATATTTTAGTGAAAGATGGAGTTATAAGATTTAACAAAATGTCTAGCATTTAAGGATAACTTCCTTTTTATATAAATCCTTTATTGTCTCACTAGTGCATTACACAAGATGCTTTTTAAGTCTCAGAGTTCTTATGCAAGGAGACCAGTGTGTAAGGAGACTAGCATGAAGCCTTGAAAGCTGCAGAGCTGTTATTCCAGGGCAGCTAGTAGAATTAATGCTGATTACTTTCTGAAAGTTAATCTGCTATTAATTCACTACTGAGACTGGGGGTTGGAACTGGAACTAACAAGCTCTTTTCAGGTCTGCACTGGCTTTGCTCTTACAGTGCATCTACTCTGTCAATTCAACTTAGTTGTATCACTCTAGAGACTGGGTGATTATTCACTTCGCATGCCAAGTAGCCTGCTCCTGTTCTCCATCTGGAGTGAACCAGATAGAGTTTTTGTTTTTTTCAGGGTAAAGCAAAATACAGCTGACAGGTTGGCTTAGTTCTCACAGACATGAGCCTTGCCAAATTTGTCAGCTTGGTATGGTAGTTTTATACCACGCTGGTAGTTGTGCTGTAAACAAAGTGGAGTGTTACCATTTCGAATAGGTAAATGACACAGTTGCAAAACTGTGCGCTTGGAGCTGATACCCAGTAAAGACTGTCCCCTGACTGTAAGATGTGTGGATGTGGTCATTTGCTCCTCGGGGTGTAGCTGGGAGCCATGTGAATATGAACAGATTGACATGGATTGCTCTGAGGTGCAGTTATAGTTTGTGGCAGAGCAGTGTAAACAGAGGAAAGAGACACAGGAGGGAGAGAAGACGTGTACAAGTTGCCTGTTGTGAAACAAGTGTAGAAAATTATATTCCAGCTAAAAAAAAGTGAGAATTGGAAGTTTGTGTGATATTCTACTATTATACAGTGTGCCCATCAGCGTTGCTACTGCATAGCACGATCCTTTACACTTGCTTTGCAAAAATGCCTGGATTTAATGAGGTGGAAAATGTGTGTTTCCATTTTAAATGTCAAGCGAGAATTCTTCATAAAGAATTTAAACCACACAAGTATTTTACTTTAGTTTTTAATAAAAATTCATATTATAATCTAAAGGCTTGAATGTTATTTACAGGTGTTGGTGCCTACGTGTCACCTGACATGATGGTTGCTGAATACTCTTTGAGAGAAAAACTGCCAGCAAATCAATACACTTGGTCATCCAGAGGGCCTAGGTAGGTTATATTTCAAGAACAACTTGATTACTTTGGGGTTCAGATGATATAACTCAAAATCTAAAATTGATCACTAATACCAAAATAGAAGTATTTCTTTCCTGTAGAAAGAGCATAAGTAGCGTACTCTTCTGGTAACACCTTTGTGTGTTGGAACTCTAAAACTCCTGGAAGAGAGGGAATAGCATGAAACTCCCTCAGCACAGCATGTATTTTCCAGGAAAGTATTTGGATGCAGATCTAATCAAAGATGATAAAAGTTACTGAAAGGTTGTTTGGAAATTTGTTTAGGTGTGTTTTTTAAATTTTTTTTAAATTTATTTTTTCTATAGCATTTATTTCATAAGTTTAGTGTGGTGAAGTTAAATGTGCTGTAAGTGATGAAGATGATCGATTTGTAATTAATTTCAATAGGCATAGACACATGCACACATATATGGATCAGTTTTGGTGTGCTTAGTTGCTGTGCCCTGTAAAATAGTCAGCTGAAAGGCCAAGTCTGGCCAAAGGAGCATTCTTCTTGTTTAGGGTGCAATATGTAGATGACTGGAGAGTTCTTGCTAGAGTAGTCGTGATGTAGGGATCAGTCTGTCCCAGAAAGCAGTAGAGGCTTTCAGGCAAATGTGCTGTGCACTGTTCCAAAGGTGTTGGGATGCAGAACCTTTTTATGGGTTTTTATACAGCTGTCATGAAATACATCCAAACATCACATTGTACTATCATATTTGGAATAGTCTGATTTCAGACAGATTTTAGACATATGAAGCTGTTAGTGTAAGATACAAGTACCTCAAATACCCTGCCTCTCTACAGAACTTAATAGCTCAGGCCCAGGGCTGTCCTGATTCAAGCAGTGCCATTTTTGTCTATCCAGAGCAAGAAAGATGGAGCATATCTGGCTCATAGAGCTGAAAACTAGATGCCACTCTCACTTGTTCCATAGGCACACAGTTGCTTTGTTCTTGTGAAAGAAAATGTGGGGTATAGGGATCAGGCCCAGCTGATACTGACCTATCTCTTGACACTACTTTTTATGTGTTCATTCCCCTCTTGCCCTCTTGCCTCAGGCTTGTAATTCAAAACTTGACCTGGTAGTGAATTGTCAACGTGCAAAATTAGAAGTGTAGGTTTTGGATCTTTTCTAGCCTTCCTCCCCCTTTTACTATTTTTCTTTAGAAGTAATAACCATTAAATAGGCTACGTGGAATACTAATTTATTTATTTATTGAAGCGTTTAATAGGTTGGTTTGTGTGCATTTTGTAATTCAAATCCCAGAAAGTATTCTGCCAGCTAAACTGAAGCCTGGTGGAGAATATTGGAGTGAAAATTTAGAAACCTTCCGCTGTAAAACAGGCATACTGATGATAAACATGACATTTTAAATTGTTACTTGGTGGCATGCTTTTTCTTGGGTTTAATGGGTTAATGGATTTAGTGAAGTAAAATGTAGTGAATATTCTCTAAAGCGAACCTCTTTTTTAAATGTACTGACAACTTTATCTTAAAGCATGCAAAAAAAAAAAAAAAAAGTTGGTGTTTTAACCATTGCTTTTTAATGCTAGCACTGATGGAGCCCTTGGAGTCAGTATCAGTGCCCCAGGAGGTGCTATTGCTTCTGTTCCAAACTGGACTCTGCGAGGAACACAACTCATGAATGGCACATCCATGTCTTCTCCCAATGCATGTGGAGGCATTGCCTTAGTATTATCAGGTAATGTGCTACAACGTTAAACATAGATGCATCATCTAAAAGAGGTTAGATATTTTTTCCTCTTAAAAAAAATCCTTTTGCTTTGGAATTTTTTGTTGTATCCAGTAACACCCTTATTTTTAATTTCAGGTCTCAAAGCTAATAATGTTAATTACACTGTTCATTCTGTCAGAAGAGCATTAGAAAATACTGCAGTGAAAGCTGAAAACATAGAAGTATTTGCACAAGGACATGGTATTATTCAGGTACTTGCAAGCAAAAAACCCAATCTAATACAAATAACTGCTGGTGAAAAACTAACCCACAGAAAAATAAGCAACTTTTGAGGTGATCTCATACAGTTTGTTCCATGCTGCTCGATTCTCAAATCTCATTGGGGGATAGGAAGGGAATATAGTGGGAGGGGAGGAGGAATGAGAAGGTTCTTCCCGTTTCAGCATGCAGTTACTGTAAAATAAATGTGATAACTCGACACATTCTTAGACTGATCAAAAAGATACATGGACATAAAAGTTGGATGTAGGTTTTTTATCACCTACATGGGGATTTGGGTGCCTTAATTCTGTCCTAACGTCTAAAAATGTTTTGATGTATTGTCAGAGAGAGCTGAACTTGTTCTATCCAGACAAAAGCTGGGAGTGTAAGTTCTGGGCAGTGAAAACATCTGCATGCTGGTTCACAAACAAACACAGGTGTAGTTGTGGAGTGACTTTGCTGCAGGCCTGCACTAAACAGTTTAAGTGCTCATTATTTCCTGTAGGCTTCAGAGTAGCTTGGAAATCTGTGATGTGATCCTCTGTATGAGGAAGGCAATACTGACTGACTGTCTTCCTATGCATAAACTTACGTTCTTAGAGAGCTGGGTCTGGTTTTTGCCTGCAGTCACTGCTGTCCTAGTCTAATAGAAGTACTAAGACTTTTCTCTTGTGCTTCAAGATATTAAATGCATAGCCCACAACACACATTCTGGAGATGCTAGAACCTAGTAGGTGATGCCTGTTAAGCACGTGTGTAATACTGAATTGGATTCAGAAGGCAGCAGTGTTGGTTGCCATATCAAATAAATAAAACGCACCAATCATACTTGGTGTTTTAGTAACCTGTGATTAAATCATGTATTAAAATGTGATTAGAAGTGATCTGGTAGATGAGGTGTTGCACGTCCACTTGTCTCAAAGGAGAGCACCCTAATCTTTACTGGGGAAGGTGTCTGCTGTCAAGTAGAAGATAATTTAAGATTTTTGTAGTCAGTAAAATAGCAAATGAGGTAGAAGGGTGTCTTTTTAAAACAAGAAGGTGAATCTGTCATGTGAGTTTATTGTGACAGCCCATGTACTTACTTAGACCTAGGGCTGGATTTCATGAATCACCTGATTCTTTTATTTCATATCAGTATATAAAACTTTTACTCCATTTCTTGTCTCTTTTGAATCGGTCAACTTCTTATTGTATAAAAGTTTTAGATGTTTTAACTAGTGTTGCTCCACCTATGAAAAAGTCACCTAAATTAGAATAGTAGGTTTGAGCCTTGAAGTCCTCTTCTTCTGTGTCATCTCTGAATAGGAATCTTTTGATGGATTTATGGCTTAGGAGACTTGGCCTTGTTTGTTTTTTTTTTAAATGTTGTTGGCTTTCTGGGCTCTCTGTGCCCACTGCAGACTGCGAAAATTGCCTCATTGTCTGTATTGAGTATTGTGCATTCGCATGTTGCTCAGGTAGCATGTGAGGTACTTCACTGTTGCTGTGCTTGCTCAACACTTCATATTGAAGAGAAAAATAGCATAGATTGCTATTAAGTTGAAATTTTTGGTTAATTTAGAACTTGCTCTTTCTAACAGGTTGATAAAGCTTACGACTACCTCATTCAGAATTCATCATTCACAAGTAACATCGGCTTCACAGTCACTGTCGGCAGCAACCGTGGAATCTACCTCAGAGATCCAGCCCAGATAGTGGCACCATCTGATCATGGGGTTGGCATAGAACCTGTCTTTCCTGAGAATACAGGTGGGAAAGCACTTTTGTAGGTGGAGATGCAGAGAAATACAAATGTCAACTCTAAACAAAAAGCTGTGATCGTGAGGAGTGAGAGGAAGCTGTAATGTAAAAGGAGTCAGTGTAACCCCTAGTTTCATGGTAGAGGAGGATGTGCAAATAAACAAGTCTTCCTTTCCAGCCTTAGACCTGCATCTTCAGGGCTTTCATGTTGTTTGGGGTGACTGTTGCTTCATGCTTCCTTCTCACTGAAAAAAGAGATCTCTCTTTGTTCTGTAGAAATTTAAAGTCAAGTTGAGGGGCTAGGGAGAAACAGAAAGAATAATCATAGGTCTCTGATGTTTCATGAAATTACAGAACTTCAGGGTTTTTTTGTAGATAACTTTTGCCAAAGGTTGATACCAGGAATTTAGTTTCTCAGTTATGTAAAGACCATAAATTCTAGATTTGGACTTTATCTAAGTTTTCACAACCTGAGAAAAATCTTGTTTAATGAATTAGCCTTCCATTCAGTGTCTAATAATTAATAAAGATATCTAAGAACAGTATGGGAATTTATATGGGTTTTATTTCTAAAAGGGTAAAAATAACTTGTGCAGATCAAAATAAGATTTGACCTTTTTTTCCACAAACCCTTAAACTGCTTTATTTAATAAAAATTGGAACTCACTGAGAGACTGAATTATGTTGTATTCAGTAAGTGAGCCAGGTGAGAGCTTGTTACAGAGTTTATTTCTTTCCTAAAACCAGTGATCAGTAAGAAGGTTGGCATGTGACAAAGGGATGAGTTTATATAGAGGCAGAAAGGGTATGAATTGGGCCAGTTTACTGACTCCAAATAACTTAATTGCTTGACAGCTTACATTGCAATCAGTGCATTTTAAATCTAATGTGTGAGACAAAATAATTGTTCACTAGACTTCTGCAGGAAATAAGCAATCTAAAAACAATCAGGCATTTGCAATGGATGACAGGCACATAGTAGTTGTAGATGTTGTTTCCCTAGTTTTCCCCTAGTAGCTAGTTATTTCTGTGCTCTGCCTGGTGTCTTCAACAAGACTGAGTTTGAGAAACTGTAAATAAGAATTTAGGGAGGCTGATTGCTCAGTGGGTGTGTTGAAGCTCTCTTCAAGCTTTTATTGCTTCTCCTGTAGTTATAATAGAGTGTTCTTTTGTCTGCTTAATCTAAATGTCATGAAATGTCTGAAAATTAAGATAAGCTTAATTAGGACTAAGAAACGGGAAAAAAAATTTCAAAGTGTCATTAATCTGTTAAGCAGGAGGAAGCTGCTAAGAACGAAAACACTTAAACTGCCCTGGATGCTTTTCTGGAAGCTGTGCTTTAATGCATAGCATTTTTGGCATAGAAGCTAATTTACAGAATCTGCCAGACTGACTGCAAAATCTGAATAGATTATCGTAGTAATTTTAATAGACTTTACCTCTTTCTTAGTATGCTTTATAATGTAGTTTGGTAATTAGCATAGCATTGAGAATCAATATGATTGCTTTTTATTGTATTTCTCTGCATTAGGCAACACTTTATCTGTAGAAGGAAGTTTATACCTGCTTCCAGATATGTTGTGGGTAACTGAAGCATTGCTTACCAGCCTACCTTTGACTTTGCCAGGTTTGACTGTTTCAGGGGAGATGAATTTCCAAGCTGGATGCCACCTTTATTTACTGCCTACTGTTGCTATTCTGGTTTTTTCAAGTTAAAAGAAGTAATATAGAACACTCTCTTTGTGCAGAATCAGATCCTGGGGTCCTTAGGGCTTGAATCCTATTACGTTTTACCAATGTGTATATTTTAATAGGGAATACTGTTACAATGGACTACGTCCACATATTTGTGTTACTGAATTGTTTTTATAATTTGTTTCCTGACAGAAAACACTGAAAGAATATCTCTTCAGCTTCATTTAGCTTTAACTTCAAATGCACCATGGGTCCAGTGTCCTAGTCATTTAGAACTCATGAACCAGTGTCGACACATAAATATTCGTGTGGATCCACGTGGCCTGAGAGGAGGAGTACATTATACAGAGGTATGGAAGTACTGGTGCTCTGAGCAAGATTTTTTTGCCCTTGTGTGCCCTTATGGGGTCTCTATCAACTTTTTATAGAAATAATTTTTAAGGAAATAAAATCTGTGAGCTTTACAGATGAGAAAATAGAGTGCCACACTGTATTTCACTTTACTGACTGAAGCCAGGGTTCAGCCATAGCTGTGCTGTATATACTATGTTGTATAGTACATGCCTGTAGAACTTTGAGTATCTGTGTTTGAAAAATAAAAGCACACAGAAAACATAAGCCAAATAAATAACCATTGATTAAGGTTTTTTCCTCTGGTGAAATGAGTCAAAATGGGATTTTTTTTTATTTTCCCCTCAGTGATTGTTGGTGTTTTGCTAGGGTGGCAGTGGTCAAATGACCTTTTCTCCTCAGTGAGAACTACAAAGATTCAAAATACTCTACAATTAGTTTAAGTTGAATGTTACCTTCTGTAATTTGATTTTGACCAAAGATTTTGAGTTGTATTTTATTTTGTTAGGTGTGTGGATATGATACAGCAATGCCTAATGCAGGCCCTCTGTTCAGAGTTCCAATCACTGTTGTTATACCGACAAGGTGAGTAAATCCAGAACTCCTGAACTTTCTACAAACACCTGAAAAGATTCTTACAGCAGGCTTATGCAGCTGTGATGTTTTTTATAGTTCTGGTCATGACAGCAGTGTGTTCTGGTAGGCTTAGCCACAGTGGCAGCAACTTCCTGGTCCATCAGCATACAGATGCCTTCTGGCTTGTTGACCAAAGTATCAATAAATGTACTGTTCATATGTGTTGGTCAACTGGAGTTTGGTTTTTCATTTTTGCCTGGTGAAATAGAGTACACAGAGCCAGAGGGCATTATTTGGCGATTGTATACATTGGGATAAGCTTTGATCATGACTTCAATACAGTGAGTTTAGAGTTGACATTGCGCCCATCATTGGTTTAAACATAAGACTTAAGTGATGTTGATCAGGGAGGAAAGTGTTTTATTAAACCTGTTTGGTGACAATCTGCCCTGAGGGTAAAGACAAACTAACTGTTCTCTAACTTGCTCATGGAAATATGGCTACTTCCATACCTTAGCTCACTTCAGTGGCATTTCACTCAGTCAGGAAAAGCAGATCCACTGAAAAGGAGGATTTTGTGATATTTCTGTTTAGGCACTGTAATTTCAGGGAGGTGGGGGAAGGTGTTTACATAGTGTGGTGGAGCTGATATTTTAAATCTTTTGGATACATTGTGCTGTCAGATTCTGTATTAGTAGGATTAAAATAATTGGTGTTAAAGACTAAATCTCCTCATTGTACACATTTTTAGAGTATTTTTGCATTTAAAAATACTTCAAAAATTAGCTTTACAGCTTGACTACTATTTGTGTTTTCCTTTTGACATACAGAGTAGATGAATCATCGAGCTATGACCTGACATACACAGATGTTCATTTTAAACCTGGTCAGATCCGAAGGCACTTCATTGATGTTCCACAGGGAGCTACGTGGGCTGGTAAGGAAAATAAACACATTAACTAAATAAAAAATTGCATCTGTCAGACTTGACAAAGTTGGTTTTAAATAATTTTGAGTTCTGCCTGAATAAATACTGAAGGTTCTGGCCCATGAGTATGTAAATATTTGTTTGATTTTTAAGCTCTTAGACGAGTGGTTTTGAGTTATTTCGTGGGTTTTGGTATGGTAAGATCTTGATTCTAAGTCTTAAGGAAACCAGCTAATAACAACCTGAAGTGGTTGTGTATACCTGGAGGAATGCCCCATGTTTATGGAAAAGTACCACTGTCTGAGGCTTACCTAGTTTTTAAGGTGTATGGGTGTAGTGTTGAAAGAAGTCATAACTGAAGAAAATGTGATTTTCACAATGGGTGAAAAGTTCATAATTTTGCAAGAAGGGAAAAAAGGGGTTTTTTTCCTTGTCTTTCTTTGTGAGATTACTAAACAAGAATCCTTTCAAAAATCTTTCATTTAGACTGAAGTTAGTGATAAGACTCTTAATTTGGAATTCAGCAGTCTGTCCTATACAGATGATGCATTTGTGCTGTTTGATTAATTATGACCATTTAATTGAGATGTGTTTCTCTTTAACCATTCTTTGAACTTAGCTGCTTTTCCTTTAACCTGAAAGGGATTTTTCACGTGTGGAGCCACTTGGGGTACTGCATTACTTCTTAAATCACAAATTACATGTGAAAGTAGCGTTTCTCTGGTGATCTCTGCTTTTCTTCTAAAATTTTTGTGTCTTCAGACTAAATTTCTTTTTCTTTAATCTAGAAGTGACTGTGTGTTCATGTTCAGCTGACGTGACTGCCAAGTTTGTGCTTCATGCTGTTCAGCTCGTGAAACAAAAAGCATACAGAAGTCATGAGTTCTACAAATTTTCATCCTTACCAGAAAAAGGCTCAGTGACTGAAGCATTTCCTGTCTTAGTAAGTTACCTCAGCATGGGCTAAATAAAGTAATGTATCAGTGCAATATAAGATAACTTATTTGGCATTTTTTTCCCTAATAAAAACCCAAAACCCAAGACACTGTGTGTTTGTTACAGTAGTCAATGCATTGGACTTTCAGTTTTGAAAATCTCTAATAGCTTGCTATTGTTTCTGAGCTACTTAGTAATACCATACATGTAAATCTCTTCAATTTGTACTTGTTTAAACAAAGCAGTTTCCCTTTCAAACAGGAGCTATGACTTGTTGAATAGTTCACATATTTTGCCTTTAGTGATTAATGCAGTAGTCTGGGACATCTTCATCTTGAAGCCAGGGTAACTGACTGGCTCACATTCATACATCCTAGGTACAGGAGTCTTAGCTTGGATAATGCTAGCTCAAGAGTTCAAAACAGTCAGGGAATGAGCTAGCAGTTAGAGGGTGTGCATAACAGTCTCCTCAGGTTTGTCCCCTGCTTTGCTCAGGTTAGGTGTATAGCTCTTATGCCCAAAGAGTAGTTGTAATTTCTGTGCAGTTCAGTCCCTTACCCTCTGTGGAGATACCAGCTGGGGGACCATAAACTATGTTGATCCCACTGACACATTATTTCATCATGTTATTTAAAAACTGAAAGAAGAAAAACCCAGAAAACCCCACCAACCAGGCAAAACCAAAACTAAACCCAAACCTCTCAAGTTATGCCCTCTTACTTAGGGGGAGAGTGAGATCTCTTTTTCTAATATATTTTTTAGGGGATGCACATTAAACTGATCTGTGAACTAACTTGTCTGCCTAGTTTGAGGGATAAGAATGGGAGACAGAACATTTAAAAGCAGTACCTTTCTCTGTAGGGTATACCCCAGCACTCTTTGTTTTGAGGCATTTGTCAGTCATGCTCTTCTGTTGGAATTGTGTTGTGTTTTCTGAACTGAGTATAATGTCTTACTTGGTACTGTACAAATGTGTACAATTGGAGTAAACTGGACATAAGAGGTCTTTTTTGAATTGTACTTTGATTTTTTTTTGGCTTGGGTTTAGGGAGGCTGGGGTCAATAGAAGAGGAAGATGGGACCTGGAGTCTAACTTTGTGCTTTTGTTACCCAGGCTGGAAAAACCATTGAATTTTGTGTTGCTCGGTGGTGGGCAAGCCTTAGTGATGTTAGCATTAATTACACAATTTCTTTCCATGGTGTACTTTGTGGTGCTCCTCAGCTAAACATGGTAAGTTTTCCAGAGTGCTTATATTAAATTACTGTGAAACCCTATGGTATCTCAGAAAAAAACCCAGCTTTTCTTCCTTCTTGCCTGTATTTAGAAACAGTGAAAGTATTTTTGTACATGAGACTTTCATGTTCTTTCTTAAAAATAGTTAAATAGGAATTCAGTACCAGAGAAATACCAGTTGCCATTATTTATGATTTTTCTTCTATGTCTTTTTATTATAAACCAGTAGTGAAAAAAGAAAGGGAAAAAAAACCTCAAAGAAAGAACCTAAACTCCACACCAGTAGAAAAAACAGACTAAAAGGATTAAATATAAATATACTTACAGTACCAAGTGTTTTATGTAACTTTGCTGGGACCACAGTTCTTGAATTTGAATATCTAGACTACCATTGCTAAAACAGCAGCACTCTCAATACCATATTGTAAATAAAATTTTGTTAAAATTGATTTTCTATTCAGTGTTCTGTTGAGATGTGGTGATTGGCTTGATATTCATCATTTAGGACAGTTGAAGGTACAGTGGGTGGGACAGTGTCATGATTCCTAATGGTCTGTGATACTAAAGGATTGAAAAAGTTGCTTGAAATGTTAGTGTGATATCTATCTACAGTACTTTGTCTTGGTGCTGTTCTTTGCTGTCCTATGCAACCTGGCTTGCTTGACACTGCCTCCTCAGGAGAGAGCTCTTTGAGAGCTGCTACCTACGTGAAGCAGCACCATGCTAATCTGTCTTGGCTCCTGCCTTCTGTTCAGCTAAAGGCCAGAGCAAATTGTAGCTCTCCTGTGGGTGAATTTGAATGTGTTCAGGCTCTAAGAGTTGAATAAACTGAGGAGGAAAAAGCAGATGTAGTGTGTTAAGGTATCAGGTCTTGAACTGGTAGAACAGAAAAAGGAAGGGCTGTTGGTGATGGTGTGCACAGAAATTGCCCCCAACCCAGCAGTATTATACCAAATGAATAATGGACAGTGAAAAATAAAAGAATACAAATAGTCTTGCCCTTCCTTTTTGAGCACCAGTAACTTTCGTAAAACAAATGTCAATAGTCCTCATATACTAGTGTCTTTGTTATGGGATACTGCTAGAAATAAAGTTTTTGAATTATTTTGCCTATCGCCAAGTCTATGTATGGAGTATTGTTTCTCTTCTGCAGAGCCAATCTATTCTGTAATAATAGTCCTAGCAAGCACCATAAAATACTTGTTTTAATATTCTGTATTGTATATAATGAATTGCATATTGAAAGTAAATGATTCCTAAATGCACAAACAAATGCAGTTGTGCCTGAAGTATGACTTATCAGTTCTGTACAAAGTATTTAAATAAGGAAGGGAAAAAAATGAACAACCAGAGCTTAAGTTCTATTTATATAAGTTTTGCAAGTCCCAGTATTATCTGCTGTTGTAAAATAGAGACACACTTCTGACACTTTCAAAATTACAGTTTTACTTGTTAAAGCATAAATAATTACAGCTTATATTGTATTTTTGAGGGTCATAACAGGTGGTCCCCATCTGATGTTGTGAGTGTATGCACAGAAGCATAATTGTTCTATACTCTTCTTCTAGCATGCTTCAGAAGGCATCGTACGATTTGATGTTCAGTCCCTGTTGAAATATGAAGATGTTGCTCCATGCATAAATCTGAAAAGCTGGGTTCAAACACTCAGGTAGAGTTTCCGGGGATCTGTTTGGGGAGACTGGAGAAACTCGTATATAGAGTTAAAACAGTAACACATTAGCAGTGAAATTCAGGATTACAAAAACATTCCTGTCAAATTCAAAGTAGCTTTGGAAGCACCATTAATTTCTCAGCATTCTCTTCTTTACAGTGAATTTTCCAATACAAATTACTTTCCTTAAGCTAATTTGAAAGAAGAAAAATTTACACAAATATTCCACTGCTTCCAAACACTTAAAGGTAAAAGACACCTAATGTCTAAAGAAAAATGTTGTAGAGTTAATGGGGTTATTACATGCTTTTGTTTGTTGTCTTGTTTTTTTCATTTTGTTTTGGTTTTTTGAGGCTTTTGTCCCTAAGTGGCTGCTTGGGATCCTGCCAGATTTTGACCTGAAAAGACTATGCGCTCTCTCTCTTGCTTGATTAAAAGTGTTTCTGTAGAATCTGGTGCAGATTTGTTTTGTGGAAAGCTGTGTTTACCTAGTTAGTTTGACACATGCTGATTTGGAGGAAGAACCTTACTGGAAAATTTCTAACCAGTGCAGCAGTGAGTAAAATTGGTCACTTCAGAAGGATAAAGAAATGCCATGTGGTTCAGGTGGTACTTTTGAGATGTGGGACAAATAGTTCCACAGTGGTCGTTAGTCCAAAGTTTTCCATTATTTGGGCCTGTCAGTGGAGACCTTGGGCTCTGACTGGGGCTTTTGTATACTTGTAACTGGAATTGAGGTTGCCAGGAGTTTAATGAACATATCACCTAATGTTAGATTCAGAAATAATCCATTTTGATGTGTCCTAAATGAGGAAATAAAACAGTCCCTTAATGTAGCTTTGCCTCATTCTTGGTTGGAAAATAGAATTGCTCTTTACTCTTTGTAAGGCGCTTATCTGACAGTAAATGAACTGCAGTTAAGTAAACTATGGAGAAATATTTATGTATTTAAATTAAGGCAGGAATAGTGTCTCTTGAATGAACCAATGAGTCATAACACAGAGGTAAAATTACTGAATGGCTTTTCATTCTGTCTCTTATTTCAAATGCTTGGAGACAGGGTGAATGTTAGGGAGACATATCATGTGTGGTATCAGTCAGTTCTTAAGACTTCTGTCAGCAGTCTTATCTAGTGTCTGCTGGGCTAGGAAATGCGGGTGAAATGGACTTCCAGTCTGACCCAGCACCCATGTCTTACTGCATGACTAGTCTGTGCCCTTGCTGATGAAGAAGCTGGCAGAGCCTTAGAGACAAATTCTAATCATGTAGTTAGAGGTTATCTGATCTAATGAATGAAACATAAACTTAAATGATGCCAGACCACCCTGATTCTGCTATTCTTTATTTCTGAAGCTTAGATTTTTCCTGTATCATTATTATTTTGTTTGTATTCTTTGACGTTTGAGGTCAAAGATGTTTGGCTGCTCAAAACTTTGGGTGCTTTTCCCAGCTGTATCTCAGTTACTATATACACTCTGTAGTGTACATTCTTTTGTGTTACTACTCAGATTTCTGTAAGGCTTTTTACATTCTCTGAAGATACAGCCTTCTGTAACAAGGAATTATCAATTGTTCTGTCTTTTAATTGTGGTGCCATTAATCTTTCAGTTATGAATACAATTACTGTTTTCAGCATGGATATTAGAAATGTAACCTGATTTTTTTTTTCCTTAAACTTCTAGTGGCCTTTAATTTTGAGCATTTAGACATGCTCAAAACATTGGCTACATTGGCTTCTATTTTATTTTTGGCAGTGTCTGTAGTGTCACTAAACCTTGTTTTTGGACTGACATAAATTTTAACTGAGGAATTTATGCTGCTTGGATAGTTACAATAGATAAAATATTATGGCATGTGCTGAATTCAGTTGTACCTCAGAACGTGTTTCTACTTAAGCAAGACAAATGTTGATAGAGGATACATGTTTCTCAAGAGAACTTTTGTTGTTTAACTGCAGACCAGTGAGTGCGAAAATAAAACCTTTGGGCTCCAGAGATATTTTACCAAATAATCGTCAACTGTATGAGATGATTTTGACCTATAACTTCCATCAGGTAAGGATTATTGTAGTTGGGTGTTTTTAAGTTATTAATAAACACAGCATGTTTTCTAAAACCAGGTCTTAATTTTAACTAGCTTTCTCTCAGAAAGGAGGTCTAGAGTCATACTCTGGACTCTCTACAGTCAAAATTCTGATTTGGTCCACTTTAAAAGCTACTGTTGGTGGAAACAGGCTACAGTTCAGTTATCTTTTTGAATATGCATGTAAGGACTGTACTTGTTTTATTCTGTAGTAGATTAAATGCCTTTACCTTTCTTTTAATAGCCAAAGAGTGGAGAAGTAACTCCAAGCTGTCCACTTCTTTGTGAATTGTTGTACGAATCTGAATTTGATAGTCAACTCTGGATTATTTTTGACCAGAACAAAAGACAGATGGGTTCAGGAGATGCCTATCCACACCAGGTACAGAGTAATGTATTTATTTTACCTTTTGTTTGCTCCAAACTGTGAAAGTGTTCGTTCTTTGTTACCTCCCATGCCTCCTGTTAGCTCTTTACATTTTCTGATGCATAGTTTTGATGTTCTTATATATTCACAAGAAGACATACAAGGTTCGGTGGTGATGTATTTATATCAAAAAAAGACAGATATGTGTCCACGAAATAGAACATGATTTTTTTTTTTCTCTCCCAAGGAAGGAGAAAGTAGAAAAGCTGTTAACTTCTGATTTCTTGTGGTTTTGCCTTATACTTTTCAAGAAATGAATTTAAAATCGTGTTGTTCTTTGTTTTTTTTTTACAAAGACAGTACCTTAAACTTCTCTATGCAAGGTGGAAATGATCCATTATTTTGCCTGTAGTCTGACTTGTGTGCTGATAGAATAGAGGCTTCTGTATTCATGAATGCTGTCCTCTGTGCTGTTGATAGCTTCAAACAGCCTTTTTCATGCTTCAGCTTTGTTTGCTTCCTGTTGCCATCTTTGAAAGGGAGTTTTTTGCCAGCACTTGTAGATACTCTACCCTTCATGGGAATCTGTTTCGGCCACACAGACTGTGTGTCTGGATCATGCTGGAAGTAGAGCGAAATTTAAAAAAATTAAAAAGGAAAAAAGTCATAAAAGACACACTTTCCATATTTTTTTTATTTTGAAACTGTTTTTTTCCAGTCTAAAATCAGTTGAACATCATCTATGTAATGTTAATTTTGATAGGTTGATCATTCTGGAAGTGTACAAAAAATAGTTTCGAAAGACATGCTTTAAAGATTATAAATTATTTTCAGAAATTGAATTGTGTAAACTTCTGTTCCTTAACCTGCATTTTTAAGATGCTGTAAAATCTAAATATCACCATAGTGCTTTGTTACCTAGATGTGGTGGACTAAGTTGCTGTAAATCTCTGGTGTTGGGCATCATATGAGAATTCTAAAGCAACTCAAAATTATTTAATCCAGGAAGAAATACCAACAGGAACGATGACTCTCTAACCCAGGAGAGGGAGGTTCTGGTAGCAGAGTAGTTCTGAGTTATTGTTCCTTTCTACCTGGGGCTGTCTTCTGTATTTCTGGAGCAGTATCAGAAAGGAGACTTAGCATACTACTGCCCTGTTGGTTGATAAAAATGAAAAAATGTTTTCAAAACTAAAAATTTCAGAGTTGGGAAGTTTTTTCCTTGGGTGATTTGGGGTGGGGAGGGATTCTTAGTTTTGTTGTTTCGGTTTTTTGTTGATGATGTTATCTGCATATTCCTGAGTAACAAGCTCAGGACAGAGGGTCTGACAGCTCTTTAAACTGCATCTCACAGGAATACTGGGTCCCTTGGTGTGAAAATTGGTACGATGTTTGAGACAGCAGCAGATATTTTGTGATCTAAACTGCAAAGCATTCTGACATAGTAAATTGAAAGTGTATCAAGGTAAACCTGCAGAGGTTTTCAAGTGAAAGCTTAACAGGAGTTCTGATTATTATTTTAATAGTTAAAACAGTATTTAATAGGAACAAATTATGTCCCTCCATTTTGTGGTCTGAAAACTTAATTTTTTTTAGTCAATACCAAATGTGTTTTGGCTACTATCATGTCTTGAAAGCACTCTTTCAGGAGATTGCAAAACCAAGCAATGTAGTATAGTTTAAATGGCTAGACCTATATGGATCAAGGAAATGACAGTCTTATTTCTGGGGTTTGGAGGTTTTTTTATGAATGGTGAAATATTTAACTGTGATATTTATGAGAACTTCTTTCTTTCAGTATTCTGTGAAACTGGAAAAAGGAGATTACACTATTCGGTTACAAATTCGTCACGAGCAGAACAGTGAGCTGGATCGCATCAAAGACCTGCCATTTATTGTTTCTCATAGGTTGTCTAGTACCCTGAGCTTAGATATTTATGAAAACCACAGCCTTGCACTCTTAGGGAAGAAGAAGTCCAACAGTTTGACTTTACCACCAAAACACAGTCAGCCATTCTTTGTTACATCTCTTCCTGATGACAAGTAAGTTACGAAGTGTTGTTTTTCTTATCTGCATCTAGACAGCTGCTTCTGCACCTCACTAAAATGATACTTTAATAGTGTCTGCCTGTCCAGGCTTGGTAATTCCTGGTGTTGCTCCTTCCCTGTTTGGCTTCTTTATTGTAGTTTCCATGGAACCTTAGTGAACCTGGTTTTAACACTGAACTTACTTTCTTTGAACAGAATACCTAAAGGAGCAGGACCAGGATGTTATCTTGCAGGAAGTCTTACTCTGTCTAAAACAGAACTTGGAAAGAAAGCTGTGAGTATATGGAATGGATGACAGGGATTTTTCTGAAATTTTTTTCTAGCAAGCAAGTTGCATGCCAGGATGTGCTGTATTTTGGGGGGGGGTTAGTACTTTAAAGAGCATTAGGTGTGGTGACATAATACATTATAGAAGCAGTTGTTTCATTATAAAGTCAGCATAACTTCTAAGTAGTTCTGTTATTATTTTCATCTTCTAATTTCAAATATAATTGCATTTCTGAATTTTGAGTTTTAATTCTTTTGCTCTGAAATCTTGTATTTCTAGAAACAACTGCATTCTTGTTGGTGTGGAGCCTTTAAAACTGACCTTATGTAACTTCCTAGTTTAATGTAATTTTTGAAAGAAAAATACGTGCATATAGAGTTATGTGCATGTTGGTTCTGTAATACTCTTTGTTGCATGCATGCAGTATTCAGCAAGAATATGTGCTTTCTAAACACATATATGTTACTGTTACCAAGCAGTAGAAATTTTGCTGACTCAAATACATAAACAGATTTTCTTACCTGCTACACACTGATGTTGTCAACCACTAGTATGATTGTATGCTTCAACAGAATGGTATGAGATCTCTGTGTGTGAGGCTAGAAAAAAAAGATGAAGAATCTTTTTTGCTCATAACACAGCATCCTGTGAAAAACGTTTCTTAACTTGTATGACTGTGTAATGCAACAGTGATTATAGTAACTATGTCACTTTTCTGTGTATCTGGTGCTACAGTGTTTAGAAGATTCCTTTAGCTGTTTTTAAACAGATGGTAAGCCTGAGACTAAATTTTAGTAAACTCTAGTGATTGTTAGTACTCAGAGGTAGTTGATCTATGTCCATATATCACTAGATGTGGCTGAATAACATTTATAAAACTAGAATATGTCTTCATAGAAAATAAGTTTCTGTGAGTAGGTTGGCATGTACCTTTAGATCTTGTTGAGCATAAACGTTTAATTCAGTCTGAATTGGTTGTACTTTTGGGGCAGATTGCATGTAACTGCAGGGGAGAATGTATCAGGACAATTTATGTATCAGGAAAAACCCAGTAACTAGGAGCTCTAAAATACCTAGTTTAATATTTCTTTGTGATTCCTGTGAGGTTGCAAGTGTACTTTTATGAAATCCATGATAACTTCATTACACTAGCGTAATTTAGTTTCCCTAGCTAGAATTGTGCACTTCCTTGAACTATTGGTTGCAATCTTGCATGGTTTATTTTAAAACCAGACTAAGTGGCTATGTACAGTGGCTTCTGGGATAGGAAGCAGGATATAGATATATACAGCCTGTCAAATTTAATGTGATGGAGAATACTTAAGATCTTACACAGAAAGAAATTCTAGATGAGGTTTTTCTCATGTCATAGCCCAAGGCATTACTGTTATGGTCATATTTCAATGGAAAAAGGATGGTATCAAATAGTATCTGATACTTTTTGTTGCCTTTAGTGAACCTCAGTATGTACCACGAGACAAAAAAAAGAGAACTAGGCAGCAAAGTTGTCTCTTAAATCAGTGTGTGGATGCAGGGTAGGGGAAAATGTATCAAATTTGTGTATATTTATTATGAAGTAGAATAATGCCACTAAACTGTCAAAAATCTAAAATTATGAATGATTTTCTGTAATTTATTATGTGAAGCTAAGTGGTTAACAACACTTGCTTATATTGCAGGAGTAATGGATTGTATATACAGCGATGCATTGGTTTATTAATTTTAAAAACCCGAAAGAGCATGCTTTAAGAGCATGTTTAATCATAGATGTGACTCTCTAAAAGCTGGAAATCTGTAGGTTGGAAGTATAACTATAATTGTACAGGGAAGGTGTCTCCATCCTGTGTGGTGTGTGCATGTTTTCTTACAGTATGTTATTCTGACTCCCAGGGGCAGTCTGCAGCAAAGCGACAAGGAAAATTTAAAAAGGTACTGAATGTTAGTTTTTGAAAAAGATATACTGAAGTCTTTTTGCATATGACTTAAAGAATTTGTCTGCCAGTCTTGGTTTTTAATTTGTCTCCTTCATTTACCTGCTTAGACCTGAGTTATTTACTTCAGCACCTTAAGTATGTTTCCTGGTAGAATGATAAAACACTACTGTAACACATAGCTGAGAGGCACGTGAGCATCTGTATACTTCTGCAATAAGTGCTGTAAAAATGCATGTGGTGTTAGTGGTCTGCAGTTTTTCTTGTTATTAAATACTCAGGAATGTTCAGTGTTTGTGGTAAAGACTTTTTGTGGCAAGTGTTTCTACCTATTCTGTCTGCAGGTTGAGAATCAAATGTTACCCTAACACTTTAAGTTGAAAAATTGAATATCTAACTGTATTCGCAGTCTACTAAATTGAGACTCGTCTTCTTTGCAGTCATAAAAAACATACAGTAGGAAGCTAGAGTTTATACAGTCATGTAGCAGGTAGTAGTATTCACAGAATGAATTTTGGAGCACATATAAGATCGTTTAGAAAGGGGGTGACTTCCAGTGTAACTGCTTAATATTGTGCTTACTTGTATTTTCACATCAGGTAATGCAATATTTTACCAGCAATGTGAAACTGTTTTTAAAAAGGCAAAAATATATTTTAGTAGACTGCCTACATAAGGTTACTGGGTTTTTTCTTGTTCTTAAGTTGTAAAGGTAAACTTTCTATTGATCTTATTGTTCTGGAGTGACATGCATATTAGTCAAGATTCTTGTTAGAAGTAAGACCTAAGAACCATGAATAACATAGTTTGTAGTCATATTCTGATATTTTATGAATAGTAAGCTGGAAGCTGAACCTGCTCATTTACTCTGGTCTTGATGTAATAATCATGTGGGTATGAGATTAGGCTTTCCAAGAGAGATTTTAGTGTATGTTGTTGAGTTTTATTTTCATACCTGAAAATCATGCAGATCACTTTCAGAAAGATAATTTAAAATCCCATGTGAATGCATGGCTTCCTAGTAAATAGGGTATAAGATCTTCACTAAGTGCCTCTCTAACAAGGGAATTAAACTCTAATAATAATACAATTTGAATAACAAAACCTATTAAACAGATTCCAGAGATTGTGATTTTTGGGGTTTTTACCTTTGATACAAATCCAGAGATTTGTATTTGTATCTGAGCAGTAAAACGACCCAAGCCAAAATAAAAACTGTCCTTGTTATTTCCATCTATTACTCATCAGTGTACTAGCACCACATAAACTGGTGGATTTCTGCAGGGCTCCGTCTTCAGCCCTGTGCTCTTCAGCATCTTCATGAATGGCTTGGACACAGGACTGGAAGGGATACTGAGCAAGTCTGCAGACAAGATTAAACTGGGAGGAACTGTTGTCTCCCTTGAGGGCAGGGAGGCAAAATAGGGGGCTGGGCAATCACAACCCGTATGAAGTTCAGCAAGGGAAAGCGCTGGATTCTGTACCTGAGATGGGGCAACCCTGGATGTACCCTGGTACAGAGAGGGGAATGAGATGCTGGAAATCAGTGTCCTGGAAAGGGACCTGGGGGTCCTGGTTGATGGCAAGTTGAACCTGAGCCAGCAGTGCCCTGGCAGCCAGGAGGGCCAAGCCTGTCCTGGGGGACATCAGGCACAGCAGCACCAGTGGGATTGTCCTGCTCTGCTCTGCTCTGCTCTGCTCTGCTCTGGGGCAGCCTCACCTTGAATACTGTGTGGAGTTCTGGGTGCCACAATATCAGAAAGACATTAAACTATTAGAGAGTGTCCAGAGGAGGGGCAACAAAGATGGTGAAGGCCTTGAGGGGAATCCCTATGAGGAGTGGCTGAGATCACTTGGTCTGTTCAGCCTGGAGGAGACTGAGGTGAGACCTTATTGCAGTCTACAACTTCCTCATAAGGGAAAGTGGAGCCACAGGCACTGGTCCCTCCTCTGTGGTGACCAGTGGCAGGACCTGAAGTGGCTTGAAGTTGTGTTAGGAGAGGTTTAGGTTGGATACTAGAAGAAGATTCTTCACCCAGAGGGTGTTTGGGCAGTGGAACAGACTCCTCGGGGAACTGGTCAGAGCACCAGCATGACAGAGTTCAAGAAGCATTTGTTCAGTGCTCTCAGGCACGTGGTGTGATAGTGGGGATAGGGCTGTGCAGGGCCAGAAGCTGGACTTGATGGTCCTTCGATCCCTTCCAACTCAGCATATTCTGTGAAATAAAACACAGTGTATTTCAGAGCATTGTTCTGTAAGAGTTCCAATAATTAATGCATTTTTCTGAGAATGCAACTCAGAAGCCTTCCTAGTTTAAAAATTTTGGTATTTACCCTGCCCAGTCATAAGTTTACATGCAGTTAAGATGTTTTCCAGCACAGAAAACTTGTTTATATATTTCTTCAGTGATGCACTCAGTGAAAAAAGTATGTGTACATTTTTTGTATTTTTCAGAGACGGGTCCAGGCCCTCTTGTAAGATTAGTAGCCCTCTTTGCCACAAGGGCACACTGCTGGCTCATGTTCAACCTGGTGTCCACCAGGATTCCAAGCTGCTTTCCTCCTGGATGGCCCTCAGCATGTACTGTGCCTGGATTTATTCTTTTCCAGATCTTGCATTTCTCTTTGTTGAGCTTCATGAGGCTCTTGTTGAGCCCATTTCTGCAGCCTTTGGATGTCCCTCTGGATGGCAGCAGACTCCCTGGCATATGAGCCACTCCTCCCAGTTTGGTGCCACTAGCAAACATGCTGAAGGTGCCTTCTGCCCTATCATCCAGGTAATGAATGAAGACATCAAACAGGGTTCAATCCAGAATTGACCCCTGGAGCACACAGTTAGTTAGTGAGCTCCAACTGCGTGTCAGGTGACCCTCTGGGCCTGGACACTGAGCAGGTTTCAATCCACCTGACTGCATCTCTGTTTTGCACAAAAGCAGTTCGTGGTTAGCCCAGGCAATAGCAGCCTAGTTTTCCAAAGATAATTAATTCTTTTATAACTGTACAAAAATGTCAAGGGGTTCTCTCCACATAATAAACAGGTGTCTTTGTTTTCATTTGTAATGCAGTTACAATCTGATTACTTTTTTCCCGTGTCTCCAAGCTTTGTCCAGAACATAGTTAGAATGAAAAACACATCATTGAGTTTTTCAGGTCTGTAAGAATAATTTTTTATTGGTTTACATAATATAGCTTTTGAGAAGCAATTTGTAACTTTTAGCCAAGGGATGGAAAATTTCTACACCTTTTTCCCTATTCTGCTTTTATTTCTTCCAATTTAAAGCAAGAAATATGCAGATATTGATAAATACTAGTGGAAGACTTAAAAATATCATTGTGAAGTCACATGTGAAAGGGTGACGACTTTGAGCATTAAGACACTATCCCTGTTTAATCATGGTGCATTCAAAAATAGGATGAAGTGTGTGTCTGATACAACTTTGTGTAAGCCTTCCTGGTAACTTCAAAAAGCTTAATTAATTTCCCATTAAATCAGAGTTGCCATAAAAATAAGCACTGCTGCACAAATTGTATGCATCATTCAAATTCCATATGTATATTTATCTGTATTTGCAGATAGGCATTAATATGAAGATACTTATTAAATAGGAAATGAGACCTGGGATGTGTTCCTGGAGGGAGCTTTTTTCCCTGTGGTTAGCTTTGCTGCAAATGCTTTGAAGTACAAATAACAATAGTTTTATATGCATTTTACATATAAAGTACTAGATGTTAAAACACCAGACAGAAATCTAAATTGAAATCTTGAAGCCAAATTAACTGTTAATTAAGCTCTTTTAAACGGTGACTGTTTTGATGGCACTGTGCTTGTTTGTGTGTGTAGTTTGTAGTTCAGTTAAAACTAAACCCAGTGAGGCTTACAAGACTCCAAAGAGTACACTGACCAAAGTGCATATCCTGTATGCTTCCCAATTTCCCAACACCTGCATATCTTTTTAGAGGATAAATTTGAAAGTTTCCCTTAAATAATTTTTTTCAGTGGATAATATGCTCACTTGCTGTCTTTCTCTGTCTATAGCTCTCGATTTTTTTATAGTTATAGATAAACCTGAAATCCAGTACACTACTCTAGGAATTCTGTTCCTGTCAGAGAGAAGTTTGAATAAGAAAACAGATTGGAGTGCTGAACTGTGAAGAGCTGCCTTTCTTCTCCTTAGTCTCTCATGATGAATGTTTCTGTATTGGCAATGACTCTGGTGTTCTGAGATCTTCTGGTACCTAGGGAGTTGCCAAGTGTTATAAATGATCCTAGTGTTTGCAAATAAAATAAATAAAGATGCCTTCAGTCTGTCTTAATGCCCTGTAATAGTTAAATGTGATAATAACCTAAACTTTATTTGTCCCTTGAAATAAGTTTGAGGTCTGTGGAGAAGTCTGCTCTGTAAGCACTTTTGAGAGGAGGGTGCCTGGGTCTGAAGCTCATTGGTTTCCTTTCAGTGGTCATAGCTTGCACGGCTTGCAGAACCCCATGAGACCAAAAGCACCTATGTGAGAGAATGGGGAGATGACATTTTATTGTTGATGGTTTTGCTACATAGGGTTAGTCTCTCAAAATGCAAGTGTTCATCCACATAAGTGAGATTTTTTTAATCCAATTATGTTTGGTGTGAAATTTATACCAGAGTTGTAGAACCTTCTCATAGAGACAAGGCTTGAGAATGCAGAGGTCATTTAGATATATAACTCCAAAAATATGCTGCCAAGTGAAATGAAAATGGACTTTCAAAAAGAAAATCCTCAACTCTTGGAAGAATATTTTTTAGAAAGGCAGGTTTCTTTCTTAGAAAAATACTAGTCTCTATAAAGGACATCTTTTAGAAAGTATTGTAAACTAAGATTTTTGGGCTGAACTAGCTTCCTAGACTTCTTAAAATGTTTGATTTGCTTTAGTGAATTATATTGTTGCTTTCTACTATTCTAACTACCTTAGACCATGTTCCTGACCTCTGTATCTTCCTGTGTGTGCTTCTATGACCTGTTTTGTCATGCTTTGGCCTAGGTCTTGCTGGAGGCTCATTTAGGTGTATTGAATGGTCATGCTCTTCATACTTGCAATGCATGTATGTGTGCAGGATATTTCCTGTGAAAGCTACACTTCAATGCAGATTAGTTACCTAAACTAGTTTTCAAAAAAAATATTTAAATGTCCATGTTCTGATTCTGTGATTTCATATTAAATAGCTGTAAAAAATGTTTTAAGGGAATACTTAAATCACTTTTACCAGTATTGTGTTCAGTAACCCAGAGCAAGATGCTGGTCTGTTTGACCTATAAGTTCAAATAAAATTTTTCTGCAGCATGGTTTTTAAATGCTTCAGAAGTGTAGTGTTGAAGTCCATTATTGCAGTTTCTGTCACCATTTTACTTGCTATTTAAGTATCTTTAACTCCATCTTGTACACAAGGGTTCGTTTTACTACACAACACTAACTTGTTTTATGGGAAGCATTCCCACAAATGTATTCTGGAACAATTGGTAAGAATATTGTATTGCCACAGTAATTGAGCATGCAACTCAATGTTGTGCACCATACTGCAATAGAGTAGTGGTATCCAGAGGATTTAAATTTATGTGATCTTCTCTGTGAAGTACCCTGTATGTAAAGTAATGGGACCCATGCCCTCACTGTTTAAGGAGAGGCTTGTTTAAAGATTTCAGCATTAAAACCAAAAGAAACAAATGGCCTCACCTAGCAGTTTGATGTTTTAGAAGCAATTGATGGAATCTAATGCTACCTTATTTGCAAACTTACTTGTAGCTTGTCAGGAAATGGACTTCAAAGACATGGTCAGAGTTAGGATTTTCCTTTTAAATAGCTGTAACTGGTTTTCTTATGGTGGTTACTGACTAGTATAACATGAACTCAAACTATAGTGATATTTCTATGCTACTATTTAAGGTTTAAAAAAAAGTCTTGCTGTTGTGTCTACTTAATTAGAACTGAGATACAGGTGAAACTGGAAAGTCTGTGGCAGCAAACTGGAAATCAGTTGACTCTGGATGCACCAGCTAATTCAGTATGCACATGGAAGAAATAGTATCTTGGGAGGAATAAACATATCCTGTGACATGTTTCATGTTTATCCTGCTGTGGTATTATTTTTTTAGAATTCAGCCATTTTTATTCATTTGTTTATTGCCATATTTGTAGGATAGGAGCCCTGTCTTTTTTCACTTACCCTTTTAACCAAGTTATTTGCTTTTTTATCAACAAACAAGCAGAAAACCACCTTCCTTTTTCCCTAACTAATATTATGTAAAATTATGTGAATGTAAAAATGTCAAAGTGGCTAAATTTTAGGCTTTCTTTTCTTATACCTAGTGTGCTGTTTTAATATTTCCATCCTTGCATTGCTTAGAATAAAAACTTAAAGCAGTTCCTGAGTTTTTACTGTCTAATATCTTTGCTCTCAGAACCCTTACTTCACTGTATGTGTAGCTCAGAGTAGTTGCTGACTATGATATAGCTTTCATATGACATCAAAAATGTGTACTGTATCCTTCTGAGTATGTGTCTCTTCTCCCACCTCCAGGATGTCCTTACTGTTCATTATCATCTGATACCATCACCATCAAAGAGTAAAAATGGCAGCAAAGAGAAAGAAAAAGAACAGGAAAAAGAAAAAGATGCAAAAGAAGAATTTGCTGAAGCTTTAAGAGACCTAAAAATACAGTGGATGACCAAGTATGTCTACTTGTCATTACTGCACAAGCTTGAAGTTCACAAAAATATTCAGAATCTGTAGTTTCATGCTATATCCTCCTCTCTTCTAGGCTGGATACCACTGACATATATAGTGAGTTGAAAGAAGCATTTCCTAATCATCTTCCCTTGTATGTTGCAAGACTTCACCAGCTGGATTCTGAAAAGGTTATTTAACACTTCTTAAACTTGATTTGTCTCAATACACCCATGTAGCCTAAACAACTAAGTCTTTCTTTGTGCACATTTGAACTTGACATGACTGTACTCAGTATTAAATAGCAGAAATTTCTAATTAGAGTGACAGGTGCCTCCCTTGACTGTGATTTACTTACTCCCACAGCAGAATAAAAGAAAGTATGCCTAACCAGAATGTGTTTGCTCATCAAGTTATGCCTTGTTCAGTTAAACACATTTTAAGTTTTCTTACTTATTTAGTCTACAACAGTTTTATTCTGAATGGTGGCTACTGAGACAAACACACATCCTATTCTGTTCCTCTTCTGGACTGGTAATTTCTCATAGCAGCATGACTCAAGACAGCTGAGGACAGTAACCCCCTGAAATGACACAGCTAAATCCAGCTTCCTTCATTGTCCTCCAAAATAGGAACTGTCAACAGAAGAGTTTGCATATGGTTTTGGGTTTTTTTTATCTTGAAGACAAACACCTTTGTGCATATGCCACTAGCTAGAATATTTATCTTTTCATGTGGTTCTGATTTTATATTTATCTCTGAATTTAATAACTGCTACATTATGTCAGAGTACTGATTTGTACTGAAAAGTGATTTTCTTTCTGCAATCTCTGCATTTTGCATATTCCAACCTCATATTTCACAGTTTGTTTTCAGTGAAATGGACTAAGTATGCAGGAAATTTTGAAGACTTTCTGGGGTGTTTTAGGCAAAATTTGAATGAAGTGGTGAGAAGAATATGTTGAATAATCAAATGTTACTTCTGCAGAGCTTTGTAATCACACTAATGTTAGTAGAATCAACAATGAAGTACTGTGATTTCGTGGTGCTGAACATCTCTATTCTTCTTTTAGGAACGAATGAAAAGACTTGATGAAATTGTTGAAGCTGCAAATACAGTAATCTCTCATATTGATCAAACAGCATTAGCGGTATATTTTGCCATGAAGACTGATCCCAGGCCTGATGCAACTACTATAAAAAAGTACCTACCCAGTAAATAATTTTCCTGCATCCTATTTCTGTAGTCCATGTACTTTGTCTCTGCATGTGAGAAATGGCAAAACTGTATCTTTTTTTGATTACTTGTATTTTTTTTTTTGTGGCACAGACAATTTAAAGTATGACTACACAGTTGTTGTGTTTTCTTATTGTATCTGCAGAAATGCAGGGACACTGAAACTTCCACTCTTTTATTTACTGAATAAAATAAACAAGGGTTCTTTCACGATTTAAATGTATCAGACAAATGGGATTTTAAGTTTTTGTGTCAAATTTAATCCCTCCCTCAGAGAGACCACTGGAGTATTAGTAGAAGTATCTGTTTTGATGCTACTTGCCTTTTATATTTCACAACCTTTCCCATCTATCTTTGAAGACAAAATTTACATCAGCCTAAGAAGTAACTGCTTGCAAGAGATTTCATTTGTGAAAAGCATGGTCACCGTGCTTCAGAGTATTTTTGAGACCCATTGTTCTTCTTTAGTTTTAGATTGTTCCTCTGTACTATCAGTATCTGTATCCTTAGGAAGATAGTATTTTGAAGGTGACACCTTAGTCTGGAGAAAAAGTGATGGATTTTGCTGTGTGTAATGGTGCTGTTTTAGTAACAGAACAGCAGATCTGAATATTAGACCCTTAAAATGGGAGATGCATGTTTGTTGATTATCTATAAAATATCACATTTCAGTTCTGTAGCTAGTCCATCTGTTCCAGCTATCCTGAATCCAGATTTGTGTGTAATTCTAGAATTGCTGATATAAAAGGAAAGCCTTGACATAATAAACTTAATTCTAAACATTTCTTGGTAAGTTGATCCATTAGGTCATGTGGATATAACATCTGAAATGAAACACCAAATTCAATGGTGCTTTAAATGGATGCAATTCCTTTGAAGTCAGCAGAATTATATCTGCTTATATTAGTGGTGGATTCGACTCTGTTTATAATGTCAGGAGCTATAAAGCTGTATTTCTAGATGCTGACTTACTTCTAGAATCCTGAGTTGTCCTTGCCTTAAGTGATCTAAGGCATTTCGTAATTAGAAGAATGAGTATCTTTAATGCATAGTGTCTCTAGGTAATCTTTTATGATTAGTTTAATTTATAGTAAATAGCCTTGTGTGTACTAACTACTGTAAACTTTTTATTTTAAACTGGGTTAGTGCTGTTTCTGTTCCTAAGAAGGTATCTGCAGAAGATTCTGAATATTTTTCATGCTGGGTGTTTTTTTGTCCTCCCTAGTGAAATGGAAAAACAGAAGAGTACTTTAGTGGATGCACTTTGTCGAAAGGGAAGTGCCCTGGCTGACCAACTTCTTCATCTGCAGACCCAAGAAGGGGCTGCTTCCAGTGATGCAGAAGGCAAAGATGAGGATCATGAGAGCTGCTCAGAAGCTTTGACAGAGACGTTCTGGGAAACAACAAAATGGACTGATCTTTTTGACAGCAAGGTAAGAGACCAGGACAGGTTTTTTTTTCATTTGCATGTTGAGTTTTCTGATGGTTTCTTCTGGAATTATGCACTGCCTTTGTTTGCACAGCCTTGTACATTCCTCCCTTCTACTTTTCCATGATGTCCCTGTTGTTGTGCTTCCTTTTATGACCTTTTTCCACAGATTTTGCCAAGCCTGTCAAATCCATGGTAAGCCCATCTCTCTTCAAGTGAATATAGAGGTTAAGGGAAGGGTGTAAGACAGTATGAGATTCCCACAAAAAAGCTGCTTCCTTTATTGAATTGCTTCTTTCTGTACTTTCCAGGGAATATTTTTGATTAACCTCTGCACTCTTGTAGCTGTACACACAGAAGTGTGCAGCATCCCTACCCTGTTCAGTCCTGCATGCTGTAGCCTCTTCCACACTGTGGACAAGAGAAGTTTGTGTTTTGCTGTCAGTTATGTCTGTAGAGGTAAAGGAAGAAACCCTTAGAAATAATTACACTTACATTTAAGTTCCTGATCCTGAGAGCTGAATTTTTTTTCTCCTTCCTTCAAGACAGAAATTCCAGAAGGGTGATAAAAAATTCATTGTAGGTGATTAGTTATGTAGCTTTTAATTTAGAGAGGTTATGACTTTGTATTTTTAACTTTTGAGCTATTGATGTTAATCAATTTCTGAACTTAACTGTCACATATGGCTGTGTTTTTGTGGAAGATGGAGTGACCAGGGTATTTTTGATAATTATGTAAAATTACCAAAGCACTTCAGATAGTTACAAAAGAAAAACTTAAGAGTAGAGAAAAAAAAAAAACCAAAATAAAGCATTTAACTTCTTGACAGTAGATAAACTTTCAGTAAGAACTTGTGCTTTAGGCAGAAGCCTGGTCAAGAAGGTCGATGGTGCTTACCCTCCTCACTTTAATGTTTATGTCCTTGTACACATACATCTTTGCAGCATATCTCCTCTAATCATAAACTGATGATAATATCATGTGGTAGCAGATTTTGTGCTTCAGTCATATTGTTTGGCACGTGATTTTCTTGCTGTCTGTTTGTAAATGCAATACTTCGTTCCAGCACAGTGACCCCTGGTTTACTTCTGTCTCCTGTTTTTTATTTTTTAAAGCTGATGGGAATAGTTTCAGTGGAAGAATGCCAGTACAGACATTTTGTTGGGAGTTTCACTCTTTGGCTTTTATATCAAGACAGATAGCATTGCTGAGCTGTGTGCTCTGGCCCTGGAATAAGTAACTGATCTGAGTTGTACAGATTAAGAATTGAACCTCTCTCTTTGACTGTCTCAACCATGGATTTGTCAAAGTGTATATTCAGGTTTTGCTCTGAAAATTGATTATTCTGTATTGTTAAATTGGTGCTAGAAGATAAAGATTTTTTAAAAAAAAGTTTTGTATCAAATGCTAAAAAGATTTGTAGCATTTCATAGGGAAATAACTTCCATCCTGTTTATGTAGTATATCTTTTTCCTACTTTTTTGAGTTTTATTACTCAAATTAAAATCTAAAATGATTGACTGTCATGAGACCTACAGAGCTACTTGCAGGCTGCAAAAAAAAATGACAGTTCATTAGGTAAAACAAAAGCCTTGCACACAAGCAAAACAAAACAAGGAATTATTCACCACTTCCCATGGACTGGCAGGTGTTCAGCCATCTCCAGGAAAGCCAGGCTTCATCATATGCAACCATGTTTTGAGAAGACAAACATCATCATTCCAAATCTCCCCCTTCTTCTTCTTATCCAGCTTTATATGCTGAGTGGTGTCATGTGATGTGGGATACTGCTTTGGTCAGTTTTGGTCAGCTGTCCTGGCTGTATCCACTCCCGCTCCTTGTGCACCACCAGCTTTCTCTACTGGGGGAGTGGTACGAGATGCAGAAGAGTTCTGGACTCTGCAAGCACTGCTCAGCAAAAGCTAAAACATTTCTGAGTTATCAACACTGTTTGCAGCACAAATCAAAAACACAGCCCCATAGCAGCTACTGTGAAGAAAATTAATTAGCCCATCCTAAATCAGCACAGACTGAAAGAGGAGCAGACAAGTCAGATAGAGGATAGACCTTGTGTGAATGGCCTTCAAAGGAGAGGTGTCAAGAGACAGCCAGCTTATTCTGAAGCAGTGTGTTGGAGATGAAAATGTGGAGCTCTTCCTTTATGTAGACTCGGCTGTGTAATACTGGCACTCGAAAGATGGAATGTCTGGGTGAGAAAGGATGGAAATTGGGCATTTAAATACTGCACTGATCATTTAATTATATGTATATATATGACTTCAGATAGAAGCATTGCTCTAAATGTGTTTAGTTCCAAGCTTCCTATAAAGTTCATGCAGTGTTTAGTAATTAAAAGACTAAGTAAATTTTTGAAAACCAAGAGAGACCATGTTTTCTTTTAGGATGTTTCTAAAGTGGAATCAGGAGCATCATCACTTTTCTGTGTGTTTCTTCTCACCTTCTAGTAAATAAAATACTGTTCCTTGTTTCATCTCTCCTCTGCAGACATAGCACCTGGGCACCACAGGGCATTTGGTAGTTCCTTTGAATTGTCAGTTGGTCATTGAAGTAACCTGCTTGTCGCCATATTGTAGCAAGTATGTAGGGAAGTAACTTTAATTTTGATAGTAAGTGCGTTTCTTCATACTTTGAGCTATTGTGTGAAGGTTCATTTTAAACTAAACATGGAAGAAAACATTTATGTCCCCTGTGTGCACAAAAGCATTTCAAGTAAACTCCAGTTAGGACAGCTTTATGCAGCAAGTATTTGATTGATTATGCTAACATGTTTATGTAGCATTTTAGTTCTTTTTCCTAGAACATGGCTTTAAATTTTGTAGGCCAAAATCCTCAGTTTTAAACAAACTGCTACAGGAAAGTAGTAGGATTTTGTGTGTTTGTTGTTGGGAATGACCAATCTGTAGAATGTAATGCTCCTCAACCTTTGTTAGCCATGGGGGAAAAGCAAAAAAAAAAGTCACACTTAAAAATAAGTTTAAAAACAAGTGAAAGGCCCATACTTTTCCGTCTTATCTTTTAAACATCTTTAGCCTGGATTGTTTTTCCTGATACTGTTTGCATTGTCAGATGCAGCTGTCTCTTCCAGCTGATTTTATTCAGTCACTGCCAAAAATGTGTTGCTGGATATTTGATTCCCTTAACTCCCCTTGCTCCCTTGAAAATGAGTATTTTTTATTATTATTATTAAAGTAGTTTTTATTTGTAATAGGGCAGTTGATAGAGCAGAGAAAAATCAACAAACATAGCTAAGAAAGCCTAGTTTATTATTATGGATGTATATGAAACTTTAAAAGCTCATTTGTTGGGAATTGTAAAC
Organism: Hylia prasina; assembly: GCA_013397195.1. NCBI lineage: Eukaryota > Metazoa > Chordata > Aves > Passeriformes > Sylviidae > Hylia > Hylia prasina. The sequence continues at coordinate 45,481 of VYXD01002344.1, forward strand.
ATTACAACTTGAGTGTTCTTACAAATAGCTGGAGTATGTTACCTAGAGATTGTATTGTTTAACCTAGTACTTTAACTATATGTAAATGTAGGGTTTTTATCAGCTCTTTAAATGATGAATTAATTGATTATACAAGTCTCTTTCCATAAGTAAGGACATTAGGATACTAGAAAAGTTTCATTAGGTGTTTTAGTATTGCTGGATTCAAACACATTTTAAAGAGTTTTGTAGCTTTGAAATACTTCAGCCCCACAAATGTCTTTGGAGAGATCATTTTACTGTCCTAAGTATACATCTTTATAGCTAGTGGCAAGTTAGGCAGCTAGTTAGGAGGTGGATGTCCAGATACTTTCATGGGTCTGGCTCCTAGCACACATAGTATTCCAGGCCATTATCTTGGGGAATAAAGTATCTAACAGTGATCTTTTCCCCCCAGTATCCTGGAAGTACACATTGCCTTTTCTCAAACCCCTTTTATACAATTTCTGGCCCATATTGCTTGTTATGTAAAAGCTGGCCTTCATTATATTTATTATATAATTTATTATTTAATTATATAGTTGTGAAATAATATCAAATACTTTGAAGTCATTACTATTCTTTCATCTAAGAGTTTGGTTTTGGATACTACAAATAGGTTTATTTGATGGTTTTATACATTCAGATAGCAGCTGTTTTCTCTGTTATATCTTAATATCACTCCAGGTTATATTTTCCTTACACATATCAAGGAATCATAACCTTTACTTCTGTGATCATTTAAAGCTTGCAGTATTTTATCTCTTAAGGCTTAATTTGGCCCATATGTGTACAAATTGTAAAGTACTATTTCTTATCTAACTTCTTTTGTTTATAAACAAATTCTGATTGTAAAGCAGTTCATGCATTTGTTCGTAACTTCTAAAGTGCTAATGAAGTTTTAGTAGTTTTGCTGAACTTGTATACAGTTGATTGGGGTTTTTTTTCTGAACATTAAGACAGAAATTATTGTCTTATGTCAAGAACTCTTGGAGCATTGTTTTCAACCTTCTGGTTCAGCAGAGAACCTTTTTCTCATTTAGAAATACCCAACCTTTTATTTGGCCGGGGCAAGGGTATTTCGTAAAATGCTTTGTTTTCTTGCCACAAAAACTCTAGGAAGCCCTGTTACGAAAGAAATGCTGTCAAGTGGCTTTCCTCCTGCCTTTATCACTGATGTTCAATAGCCATTCAAAACTTACAGGGTCAGGTAAGAGCTTTCTTCATAGAGCAGTGACATTATTTCTGGTTAGCCTCCAAAATGTTATATTTGCTGAGAGCTCCAATGCATTTTTCATTTGATTTTTTTTGGTTTTGTTTTGGTGGGGGGTTTTTTTGTTTGTTTGGTTTGGGTTTT
>VYXD01002344.1:46872-91147 GCA_013397195.1 Hylia prasina
GTTTGTTTGGTTTGGGTTTTGGGGTGGTTTTTTTTTTTTGGGGGGGTTTTTTTGTGGTTCTATCATCTTTTATAGAAGAGATTTTTTTTTAAGTTTAGTTTAGCCAACTAAGTCTGCTAATGGATCCACTGAGCAGTTATTCAGAAATGTTTGCTAATGTGTTTTGCTTTAGGAAAATATCCAAAATAATTGGATTGAAAATGCAGCATGCAGAGTATTTTTCCAATAGCAATATTTGGAAAATTGTATATGTGAATGGTGCTGTATGCTCATTGTTGCATATATATGTGTGTGTTGTAATCTACAACAGCTTAAGTGAATATTTCAACACAGCAAAATAAGTATTTGACAACAGAGGAAGAATGAGCAGCTCTTGAGTACTTTGGCATAGTATCTTGAAGCTTCAAAATTATACCTTGACTTGCTTAATAATTAAATTTTATTTCTTTTTTATATTTCAACTATTTATTGATCCTGCAAAGACTTATGCATATGATTAACATTAAGTGGAAGTGTTCAGGCTGCTAAAACTAGTCAGGTTCTTCACTCCTTGCAAGATTCAGATCTCTGGTTCCTTAATGCTTATAGTCTTGAGAAATATTTAATTTTTTTTTCTGTAATGCAAAACCTATTTCTGAACATCCTTGAAGGGTTTTTGTTAGCTTTTCTTAATGGGATATTTTAAGTGGGAATCTTCAACCTTTATTGTGGAGTCAAGCAAAGGAAAAATGTTGTAATGAATGAGGGGAAATGAATAGCAAGCTCTAATAAAAGATTTCATAAACTCTGCCAACAAAAGACACACCACCAATATTCACCAACTTTACTGCTATGTCACTCTTCAGTAAAAAATATCTTGTTTACTATGCATGTTCCAAAGGGAATATATGAAAATGTCTTGATTGCTCTAATTTTTAGTGCTGCAGATGGTGAAATGGTTTGAAGCATCTTGCAACACCCTGAACGCTGTCAGTGTTTGGGTGTTACGAACCTGATTGATTTTACATTAGGTCTTAGGTAGATACATTCATTTGCTCACATGAAATACTGCATTGGTAAGGACTGTAAGCTGGCTCTTTAAAAATAATGTTATCAAGAAGGAGCTTTTTTTATAATCTCTTCTTAAAAAATTACCAGTAGTGAGGAGCTGACCTGAAACCTGAGGCTTGTCTTCATGCTTACCTGTCTTCATTGCTTGTTTAAAATTATGTACATTTCTCTGTCGTTGTCTGTATATATCATTCACTGTGTACATTCATACTTGTTTTTACAGTAAGTTTGCAACTACCTAAGAATTAAAATTTGCAATTTGGTTTTTGCTTCTCTGGGTCAAAAATATACTTGCCTGGTTGGTGATTCTTTAATTATCTTTTTAATATGCCATACAGTTGCCTGTAGAGAATGAAAATCCAAAGAAGCTAGAAATGTGACAAAAAATTAAAATAGTGGCATCTGTGTTACATAAGTTCTGCAGTCAAATATGTTTGTGAAGTCAGAAATAATCTCTAGGAAGTTCATGTTTATTACTACTACCGTGAATCATGTGTTATACTGCAAATATCTTGTGTAAATGTTTTACTTTGAATCACTTCTGCTACCTGAACAGAATTTGATATTACTTGAAGCTTTGTAAGATACTAAAGTACTTGATTTACTTTGTTTTTTTTAATTTGCTTTGTAGGTTTTGCCTTTTGCCTATAAGCATGCATTGGTAAATAAAATGTATGGAAGAGGTCTCAAGTTTGCCACAAAACTTGCAGAAGAAAAGCCAACAAAGGACAACTTAAAAAACTGCATTCAGGTAAGGAATGTTTGGTCAAGTAATGGGGCTGTGTTCATGCTGCATAAGCTTTCAGAAGTAAGATGTAAGTCTTCTGGAATTTCCCTCACTCTTCTCATTTTAGAAAGCACTAAATGTGACATTTTAACTTTATCCGGGTTTTGTAACTCAGCCTTCATTTTAAACAGTATTTTTTTTTTCCCTCCTTTTTCTCGAATAAATTGTTTGTGAGTGTTGTTTTTAGCAGATTTACTTTTTGGGACTTATTTTGGGGCATAAAGGAGAGACAGCTTAGTCAAAGATATCTGCATAAAAATCCCCTTATGTAGCTGTTTAACCACTGTTAATTTTTACTATTATTAATAATTACTGCTCATAGAACCTAATGGAGAATTAATGGGAATTCCTAGGATTAAATTCTTGTGCATTATGTTGAAAGAATGTGGATTACATAGAATGGGGAAGAGGGGTCCCATTTCAGGACTGAGGAATTCAAAGCTTACCAGATCTCCATTCTGTTGTCTTTCTGATAATAAACATTTTTAATAAAATGTTGATATCAGTGCAGTGTTTGTTTAGATTTAGATGTTAAAAAGAGTAAGACTCACTTTTTTAATGTGTCCTTTTTTCTTCAGCTAATGAAGTTGCTTGGATGGACTCACTGTGCAACTTTCACTGCAAATTGGCTTCCTGTCATGTATCCACCCGATTATTGTGTATTCTAGAGAATCAGCAATTGTAAAGTTAAAATGATTTTATATGGGACAGGATAGGAAAAGAGAAGTTTGACTTTTTATTCGAACGCATGTTTTCATTACTGAATGCTGATTATTAAATTGTGTGTATTTATCAGTGAAGGCACCTGGGTATGGCTTAGTACCTGTTAACCTAACACCTGTCATCAGGGAGTTTCCTTATTGTGCATCCCATTGCTGGCAATGGATGTGCCAGAACTGCCAACATCAAGGATTTGGAATTTGTTTGGAAGGAATTGCTGCATGCATGTTATGTTCTGAATTGTTACTTTTAACTGCAAACCTGTAAAAGTTCTGTATTTTTTATGGTACACTGAATTTTAACATGTTTGATCTTAATTTCAATTGTATGAAGGCCTTAAAGCTACTTCAAGAGTAGCTAAAATCTTACTTATTAGATGAAAATAATGGACACCTGTATTGTTTGCAAGAGTTTACATTTAATGTTTTTAAGAAAAATTCAACCTCTCAAACTGTTGCAATGTTTCTCAGAATTGCTGATGCATAAGTACTCTTGTAAATTTTCAAAACTCTTCATTTTGGAGTGATTTCAAGCAAACTCAGAAATCCTGGTGAAGCTGACTATCAGGACAAGGCTGATACGTGTATAAAAGTGCCAGACAGTTACATCTTGATCAGATATTGTAAAGCTATACATAGATGTTTATTAATGTTAAAAAATATGAAACACAGCAGAATAAATGTGCAAAGTTGAAGATCAAGAAACCACCATGTTCACTCTGATACTTTAAAAGATTTTATAATGAATAAAAATACTGAAGCTAAATATTGTATTGGTTTCTGGATGAGTACCTAAATAAAACTTGCTGAAAGAAAGCAGCTTACAAACAGCAGAGGTTCAGTGCAGCCCAGATCATCAATACTTTTTGTTAAAGCCTTCTTACTCACGTTGTTCCTTCAGTGGAGGGGAGTTGGTCAGTGTGAACAGGCCTATGTATCAGCCAGAGACAAACTGCTGTACCTTTTGCCTTGCTGGTTTTTTTTTATATTTGCAATGCAAAACTCAGATGCAACTGCAACTTTACAACCATAAATGCACAGAAGGTGTAATATAATCTTGGAAAGCATTCCAATCTGTGAGGTGCTGCCACTAAATCAAGACCAGTAATAGTTTTCTCTTTAATTCTTTCTTACTGTGGCTTTAAGCAGCTTGACATTTGATTCTGGGAATTCTGCTAGAATGGTTGTGTTAAATATATTGCAAACTTTTTCCAAAAATTCATAGTCTGTACTAAATCTGAATTTATTTGCCCATAGTAATACTGTTCCTGGCTTACAAAAGTACACCATTGTTGCTAGCAGGTCCTCCAGAGCTCCATGATGGTACACAACATCAGTTGCCAGTATGAAATCATAATGGTAAGTTGATACAGGAAAGTCTTCATTGAGGCCCTCTCCCCATACCAGTTTTCTCACTTCAGGTTTGTGCATATTCAAGTTCTGTGTGTTTCTTGAAATATTATATGAGAGATTTTCAAGAACTTCAGGCAAATCAGTAGCTGTAACATGAGCTCCTAAAGAAAACATGAGTTTGTTTCAATTCACAGAATCACTAAGGTTGGAAGAGACCTTCAAGATCATCTGTCCAACCATGAACCAACACTACCATATTCACCCCTAAACCATATCCCCAAGTGCCACATCCAGACACCTCTTGGATGCTTCCAGAAACAGTGACTCCACCACCTCCCTGGCCAACTTATTCCAAGGGTGCCCAGCCACCCTTTCTGTAAAACAAAAAAATTTTTCTAATATCAAATCTGAGCTCCCCTGGCACAACTTAGGGCTATTTCCTGTCATCCTTTCACTTGAGACAGGGCAAAATTCATAGGTATGCAGTTGAACATGTATGAAGCTTTACCTACATAACTGCTCCAGCCTGCCTTTCCCCCATAACTAGGGTAGTTTTGTTAACAAAACTGTATTTTACAATAGTTTTCATGAAAAACAAACAAACCAACAGTGACAAGTTTTACTTCAACTGTTGTTTCATTGCCTTAAAGTGACAATGGCAAAGCTAGATCATCATTCACTAGAAATCCCAAAGGAAATACAAATTTACCAACCTAAGATACAGGCCACAATGGAAAGCAAGCCTGTTCCAGCACCAATTTCCAAAACCTTTTTGTCTTTGAGGTTGAATTGTTCTTGATTTGATTCCAGATATTGAGATAAAGCCAGTGCCTAAAATGGTTAACACATATCCATAAGAGGGTAACAGCTAAGTTGCACAAAAATTCATTAGATGTTTTTATACAAGAGTGTTGGGTTTTTTTAGTATAATGAGAAACACTGAAGGGTGTTACAGAAATGTAAGATGGGAAGAATTGTGATGTATCCTGGTTTTTTTTTTAAATATAAAAAGAACTAAAGCAGTTTATTTTTAGTTTTAAGCTTATATGATAAGGATTTACTACACACTTCTATGTGAGTCCTCTGACAGCTCAACAGAATCACAGAATAAGCTGAGTTGGAAGGGACCCACAAGGATAGGCAGTGTTAAGATGTGAACCATACAGTCAGAACAGCAAAGTAAAACAATATGTAGGAAGTAATGGTCCGGTTTATTATCATAAATGTTATACTATACTACTACTATCATAAAGTAAGTTTAGGCTTCAGCAGAGATTTTTGAAAAAACTTTTTTTTGTTTCAATTTTTTTAGCAAAGAAAATATTAAAAATTGGTTATTTACGAACTCGACACTTGTTTATTGATAATGGTATAACCTTCAAAAAAACAAAACAGCACTGTATGAAACTATCAGGCCTTTGTAAAGATTTTGTCAGTACAATATAACTGGGCTGTTTATTAACAACATAAACTGATGCCAAAGAAACTGTCTTCCCCCTTTTGCTTCTCTTCAGAATTGTGTTACTGTTGTAACTCTTGCACTTTTCATAATGCAACACTGTCTTCCTGCTCTCGGAAACCTGACAGCTAATGAATCACCCGTCCAATTTGTGCAACCTCTCAATTTTCTTGGAGAGTTTTACCATCTGCATTCTGACACTTTATTAATGTGCAAATTGATGATCTGACATTTCAAAATCAGATACTGTTTCACCCACCCATATGCTCTCTCTCTATTGTTTTGAAATTGTCTGCCATTTTCTTGTGAGCTTTTTAAATAAATGTGGATCTAAAAAATTTTGAAATCTTAATTTTCTTGTCTTTGTCAGTTGACCCTCTCTTCCCTCAAAGGCAGTTTTCTTAATCTGCATAAAATTCTGTTTTTAAGAGTAGGAGAAGCAGAGACTGAAGAACTACTTACAAGTATGATTTTCCATACTGTAATGAAACTGATACAGCCTTTTCTTTCAATGAAGCATATTTAATCATTATAACATCCTTTATTTTTTTAATCTCTCACAGTTGTTTTCTAGTCTCCTTTTTGTGCTGCTGGTTATTTACTTCACAGCAGTGACTGATTGGAAGCATGGAGGAAGCTGAATGTTCCTTCCTGAGTTCCCTTACTGAATTTTTTTTCAAATGTACAAATTTCAATGTACAAATGCTTTGATGCCGTAGTCCTTTTGGCATGAACTTGCAAATTACCCTAAGGCAGAGCTTTCTGCTGAAGAACTTCATTCTGTATAGGGAAACTTCCATTGTCAGAAGTGTCACCTAAGAAAGCTTCCTTAATATTTGTGTGCTGCTGTCCTGGTTTGCTGTTGTGTCACGTGGGCTTTCTGCATGTGGTCTTGTGTACTTACCCCTGGCCATACCACAGCTCCAAAGTGTTCTATGGACTCCTGAATGACAATCTGGTGGCCAACGTACGTGTAGTGCTCCTTGTCAAAATAGTGTGAAACTCTAGGAACCCAGTTCTGCAGTATTTTAAGAGTTACTGGTGAGCCTGTGAAAGAAAAGTGGAAATTTCATGGGTTTATGTGCAACTTAAGGGTTTAAGGGCAAAGAGTATTTTACAAAAACAATATGTAGGCACATGGACTAGAAAAGCTCTCAGGACATTGCTCTTGAATCATAGAATTGTAAAGTTGGGAACGATCTGAAAGATCATCAGATCCAACCATTACCTAATCCAACACTATGATCATCGCTAACATATGTCCTCAAATGCCACATCTACACATTTTTTGAACACTTCTGTGGGTGGTGATTCTACCACCTCCCTGAGCAGCCTGTTCCAATGCCTGACCACCCCTTCAGTGAAGACTAGTTGCTGTCCAAAGCCAGAGAGTGGGTGGCCAGGGAGTGAAAGGAACAGTGGTCATTTCCTGCCATTCTAGGGATTCACATGAGCCATTTAGAGATAGAAATGAGCCTTTTAGGAAAAGCTACCAATTCAAATATAAAACTCTGCTAATAACAGCTAGAAGACTTGCAGGACCAAGTTAGCTTTTATTTTAGTGTTTGTGCTGTTGATTTTGCTTGTGAGACTAGTACCTCTGGAACAGCAAGCTGCTTTTTACATAAGGACTTAGGATTTACTTCCGACATTAAAGAAAACCTATCTCTTTCTTAGTGGTTGTTTAACAAGTTCTACAGTTGTCCTAGGGTGTCTCATCATAGCAAGGAGGCTCGTGGGTGAGGTTTTTCAGATCTGTTCTGAGGCTGTTCCATCTGATCTCACTGAAAACAAGGACACTGTTCTGAATGACTGAACTTCTGTTGCAAGGATAGGCCTAGAATTAACTGCAAGGGATAACTTTGCTCTGGCTGGCAGGGATTTTAACTGATCCCTGCCTGGAATCCTTAGTAGCTGTTGGAGCAGATTAGCCTGTTGAAATCTGTAATACCACAGCTTCAACACTGCCAGCCCAATCAATGCATATTATAACCGTATCTCTTTTGTTAGAGATTGTAATTGAGAAATCATTCTTAGATGTCTAAGTAAAATCCAGAGACCTTTTTAAATATATTTCTTAATTAAGGAGATAGAAGGGTAGTTTTTGTAGATTTGATCTGATGATACATGCAAACACAAGGGGAAATAATGGGGAAAACTGGATATCAAAGGAAAAGTTAAATGACATCTACTATTTGAAGACTGACAAAAATCAAAGTATATGATATGCTAGCATGCCATAGCAATTCCAGTATTTAAATTTGATTAAACCTGTGTCAGATTGTGCATGCTCAGAGCTGCAAGTGCAGTTTTCAGAGTCGTACTGCTCTTCACCAGTTTCTTCTTCCTCGGATTGGCAGTCCATTGTTCTTTGAATTTTGTTGGGGAATGGTGGCTGCTGTGCAGAGATCATGGCAAAAGAGCTGAAAAGAAGGGGAAAAATAAGGTGATAAAATCATGCAGGCACTCTCTTCATATGAAATATGACTGGAAAAAGACAGTGAATAGTTTAGGTGGCCTTTTGGGGCTTTTCCTCAGTGATGGATTGAAGAAACAGGATGAAGTGTGACATCCCCACTACACTGCAGAATTTTTATTCTCTCTCATTTATCAATTTTATTGTTGTGTTTATTTTATCATTTGTGCTAAGCATAAGGCTTAGCATTATGTCACTGAATTGATACCACTAGTCAGCCTGAAAATTGAGCTACTCTTAAAAGTTGAAGTAATAGCTGAGAAAGATAACTGTCTTTTAATATCTTTTTATCTATAATTTACTATTTTTAAAAAAACTTGGGACTTATGATTCCAGAGATAAAACGGTTTCATTTGCTGCAGTCAGTGCTCTTGATTTGGTCTCCTTGCATAGAGTTGCCTTCTCTTCCCTGTCTTTTCCTGCAGAACAGCTCACTCAATTACAGTGAAATGCAGTGAACTGCAGAATATGCAGATGGCAGTCAGGAAATCATTGCAGTGAGAAGATTGAGTCCATAAGGCTTTTGGGATAACTCTCTCTGTGCATCTCCACTGTACAGGGCAGTACCGAATCTAAGAAGGAACTGATTGATACCAGCTGACATCAATAAAGCAGGAACTGGACTTGATATAGATTTGTTTGGGGAGGTCAATGAAATTCTTTACTTGATTAGAGTTTTCTTCAGTGAAGCACCTATGTACATGCATATATCTGTGAGTATGTGGAAATATATAGATAGATATAGATATAGATATAGATACAGATGTAGATATAGATATAGATATAGATATAGATATAGATATAGATATAGATATAGATATAGATAGATACACAGACACATCTATATATAAAGAGCAAAATGTTCATAACTTGCTCTGGCCAGAGGCTGTACAAGTTCACCTTTCCCACATAACATGATGGTTGGAGTGAGCTGTGGTTTTATCCATGATAAAAACATTTATCCATTCTGCTCACTTTTGAGACTGCATATTTGCTCTCTCCAGCCACAGGCACTGCAGATGAAGTGCTGTATCATTTGGTTTGCATCATACTGCAGGAGGCTGTTTTACATACCCTCACCAGGAGGCGTAAATCTTTGGCAGTGGCCAAGAGGTTTAGCAATGCCTGCAGGTAGTTTTTTAAGGAGCAGTGTGACTGCTGATTTATGTGAGTGATTTAATTTGCACATGATATTGACACCATTGCAATTCTACTGATATCTGATACATTCCTTAGTGCTGCTCTGTTTATTTGCAACGACAGGATTTCTGTTCTAATTCCACTCATGCTGCATCTGCTTTGTCTTGGCAGTGATTTTGTATTGAAAAGAGTGCTTTAAAGTGCTTTAAATTGATTTCTGCAGCTTTTTTTTTCTTCAGAGGGCCTCCATCTAGCTAGTAACAAGATCTGGCTTTTCCCCCACGGTTTGTGATTTGAGGTACGATGATGGTAGGTAAGAGACTGAAGTTAATGGTGCAGTAACTGCATTCCCTGACATGAGTGAGTGCATCCATGTTCACATTCCACATGTCACCATGTGCCTCCTTCCAACAGCAATGGGTTTTTTTTCATTTAATCAAAAGTAGGCTTCTGGATTTGAGCAATGTCTCCTTTTCATGCCTTAAGCTAGAATAAAATCTGCTCATGTTTTAATGTTTTAGGAAATCTCTGTGAAAAATATTTTCAGACTTGTGCAATTGGGAAGGTGCATAATGAAAAGAGAAGAATCTGTCAGAACTGGTGATGGCTACAGCCAAAAGACATTTGGTTGAAACCACAGTCTTCTGAATATTTTATGCTGAAACCTGCAGAGCACTACATTCTCATATTTGGGGGTTTGGGGGTATTTGTTTTGGTGGGGGTTTTGTAAGGCTCCTGTAGCATGATTTATGCTATTTAAATGTAAAAGCCCATTCTGGCAGGAGAAAACTTTACCTTGTCCAGTACTCTACTATATATAAAACCAGAAGGCTTGTTTAATGAGTAAACTGTTAATTTGTCCGTTTGGGTGGAAATTGATCCTCCTGTATTTTTATTCCTTGCTTAAACAAGTTCTTACTACAACAGGCCAAAATTTCAGTTGGCTGTGGGTGGCAGTGAATTCCAGAAAATAGCTTGGAAACATGCTTAGTAAATACAAACTTGTTGATCAGCTATTAAGCACCTGCAGCAAATAAAATTGTATCTCTGATCCTGACATATATGTATACCCTATTATCACTGATCTAGACTGAGCTCTAACTTGATTAGACATGTTTAACTTTGGAATTAAAAATCATTATCCTTTCCCTCACTTTGTCCTTTGAGTTCCCATAAAATGGGAGTCTGCTTAAATATTTATAAAGAAACCTTGCTGCTTTTCCTAAATCTACTAAAATTATCAGGAGGCCTAAAATCCACACCCGTGGTTACCCTGCTGCTGGTGAGGTCCTTAAGTCCATAAGTTGCCTGAGCTCCTAGGTGGTGATTTGGGGGGATAAACACTACGTACTCTGTGTATGTCGCCTGACACACTGGGCTCTGGTTTTTGGCAGGAGCTTCTGGATGCTGTAATAATATCTTGTAGAGGTGTAGCTTCTGCTAAACAGAAAGGAGTTTATAAGTGTGTATATATGTATACATATGCATGTTCATTCTACTGCCATAATTATTCAGTGTCATATTTCATAGGAGTTAAGTCTTTTTTAGCTGCAAACTACAGGACAGTTTTAGTCTTATAAATTCAAGAATTCAAGTATATTAGCATCTTGGCCTTAATGAAGCACAGCTTTATTTATCATTTCAAATGACAAACTGTTCCCGAAGGCTACAGGCACAAATGAATATTGAGAAGCTGTTTGCAAATAGGTGGTGTTTGCATTATTGCGTTCTCTATGTGTAATATATTCAAGTTACTGCTGTGCTCCTAGAATTATAAAAAAATCACATTTCTCACTGTTTTGACATTTTTCTGATCCATATTTTACTAAAAACCATATATCTCTAAAATAATTTTTATTTGATAATGTTGCAAGCAAAATCTGTTCCCTTAGAAAATGTTGGCTCTTTCTGAATATTAGCAGGCAATTAGTCTTGTTGGGAAAAAATTATCTAAATTATTTCAGAGTTTTTAAACCAGTATTGACTTCATTAATAGTCTTAAGCTGTTGTGAACAAAAGTTAGAAAATCACATTTGATTTCTTCAGAACCTAAGGAAGAAAGAATAATTCACAAAACTATATCTATTTGGCAATATGACATGAAATTAACACAGTAACGCTTAGGGGTAAATTGTAAGATAATGATAAGCCTTATGGTAGCAATTTATCCCCTATAAGAATAAACTTTGTGCCTCTTAAACTGCTGAAATCAATTGCTCAGAAGGAGTTTTTAATATCCAGTTACGTGGCCAAAAAAAAGTAGGTTAGTGAGCAGTGCTGTGTCCCTGGGTCTTCAGCTGCAAACACAACTCTGCTGATATGTGTTTCGTCTCAGCACAGAGTTGCTTGGTGTAGTCTGTGTAAGTTGAAATATTTGGGCAAAAGCCAATTTCATTTGCTCACATGGAAAATGCAATTGCAGTCTGTTCTTTGCAAGATCGGGCTTAACCATAATTGTACCATATACTAACATCTGTTTCTTAGAGCTCATGCCATTTTCTCATGTTACCGTGTGCTGAGTTTAAAAAAAAACCCACCGACAATACAAATGCTAGGAAATAAAGGGAATGTCAGTGTTAGGAACATCACTATAGGAAATCTATGTGATTTTTGAATCTACAAGTTAAACGCACGCAAATACCTCAAGCCAGCAGTGACAGTCACTCCGCACGGAACAGAGAGCTGGATTCTGTTGGCTCACAGAGAGCTGACCTGAAATACAAGAATTCAGAGAAAGGTATTCCTGTTGTTAGTTAGCAGGGAACACAAAGGCACGTCAGCCGAGGTTAGCTGGGCAGCTGTGTGAGTACCTGATGTGACAGAGGGAATGGGAAGCCTCCTGTGGGTGGATGCACACTCCAGAGGTTTTTTATACAGGCGTGCACCTGAAAAGAATAACTTTCCCCTCCAGCCAGTCGGGTTGCAGGTTATTTAGAGTAACATTACCGGGCAGCGCTCGAAGAACTTACCATGTTACATTTAAGTCTTCCACATGTGCAGTACAAAATCAAAACTCTCTTAGACTTTGAAGTCCCAAGCATACAAACCTTTCTTGGCTCCTCCAGACTCTTGTTCTGTTTTTGCAGACGACGCGTTCCCTGTGTTCGCCTTACGTCAGCGCAGCTGAACCAAGCAGGCAACTTACTGTGGGCAAACTAGCGCATAAATAATGAGTGTGGTGGCAACTTGGCAGCAGCCCAAGCACAGGGAAAAGTTCATGAAGCTCCCACTAGCAGGAAAAGGTCAGCTCTTCCTTGCCCTGCTGAGCGTCTGCCTGGGGAAGCTCTCTGCCCTCCCTGCCCTGAGTCAGAGACAGTATGGGGAAGTGTCAGTCCTAAGGAAAAAACAGCTTTCTCATCATCTTCACTGCAGGTCATAACCACAGGAAATACTGTATCCACTGAAAAACAGATGAAAATAATGAAAATCCCACTTTTATCAGAAGATCTTCCAGCTGATTGTTTTAAAACGGATGTCATAGATGTTGAAGATGGATCAGATGTGTATTCCTTACACATTTCAAGAATTGGAGAGGTTTATATATATTTATTCCTTTGCTGCCCTTCTGCCTTCCCTTCTTCTCCACAAAGATTCTGCCAAAAGAAATCCAATTCCATTGGAGGACAGAAAAATTTAAAAGCTACTTTGAAAGTCATAAAGCTAGAAAAAAAAAACCTGGCTAGTTAATGAATGGATGAAGGCTGGCAAAGAAATGGGGGAGGAAGAGGAAATGTGGATTTTAATTTATAGGCATTTTCACTTTGGGGTGAAAAGCTTTTCAGTTTAGGTAATGCTATCTTCAAGAGTGGCAAAGTTAAAAAAATGAACCTTTGGTGTTCATTTTGTGTTCATGGCAGCTATTCCATGCATGGGCTCCTGTGTGCCTCTAGGAGTCACACCAAGGGTAGGAAACACCTGGCTCCATGCTCAAATGCTCACCAGCTTCTTTTCTCTGAAATTTGATAGTTAAAAGATATTTTTAATTTATACTTGGGAACTAGTAATAACATATTAACTGTATTAAGTTGATATTGTAAACTTTGCATTCCACAGACCTGCCTGAAGTGCAAGTGAGTGGTCCTGAGGTAGGTAAGTAGCTGTGATTGGAAATTAAGATAGGCTGCTGTTGGAGTGACTACCATGACTTTAAGTTGTGGTCCTTTCAGCAGGCATGTTCCTGCTGTCATATTTATTGTATTTGTCACCAGGGGTGAATGCAGCTCAGACTGGTGCTGCTGTCAGAGCTCTGTCCTAAGCTTTGGAATAGGACTGATGCTGGACATAAACAGTTTATTTGTTAAATGAAATCTGAGGGATTGGCTTGCTCTAATTTGTCTCTTGTAGCAAGGGTGGAAACTATAGGGACAGTGTTACCACTTATTTATGAATTGTGCAGGCATGGCTCAATTACTTGTTTATAACTCATGGAGGAATCAACACTGATACTCTGAAATGTAGTTTTTGTTGATATATATTTACTATATACTTTCTATAAATACTTTTGATTCCACACTCAATCTCCAAGTATTTCTTGTTTAACATTGAAAATGACTTTTGTCTGGAGGGGTAGCCCCATGAAGTTAAAATTTCTCCAGACTTCTGTGAATGGTCAGGCTGAGGGCAATACAGCACCTCAGTTCTATGTGTAAAAGGACATTTTTCAGTTATCAGTTCAACACCCAAATCCACAAAGTTCTGAATTATTTGGTTGGCTTTTCTGTTTCTCTAAACACTCATGGAAATCTTGCCATCTAGACGACTTGTGGAAGACAAAATGCAACAGGTTGCCAAGTGTGATGAAGTAAAACAAACTTCAAATATTTTTAGAATTTTAGTTGTGAATTTTGTAGCTTGCATAGGTGTGGGGGTGTGTTAAGTGTGGTAATGTGAAACCTAATTGGTAGTGTGGGTCTTCTTCCCGTTCAGTGCTAACTAGCAGGAAAGCTGGGAAGAGTATTTTTCCTGAATGTGTCACTGAACTAAGCAGTAGCATTCTCTTCAGTGTACAGGCAGAGTAAAACTGCATTCCTATTATTGGATTATAGATTAAAGTGTTTCACTTTTAAAACAAATTTAAAAATTCCTCTGCTGTTAATAATACCAATTACAGCATAAAAATTATGTAAAACCATCAAAACTTTAAAAGGTTGTGATAAACAGGAATGAAAGTGTTACAGTCATGAAACCCATCAGGAGCAAGAAGCCTGCCAGATTTGTACCAAAAGACAGCAGAGTTAAACCAGAAAAGTTAAATGACATTTTTGTCAATTAAATCAATAACCACAGATGAACAGGACCAGATGGTTATTACTTAGAACTCCACAGTGGTATTACCAGCTCCAGACCAAAGTGTGCTGCCTGCATGTGAAAGTAGGCTTGATACCCAAGCACAGGAAATTGTACAAATGTGAGTAGTATTTCTAAGGGACTCTTGAAGGCATATAGGGAACAGTGGGATAGTAAGTCTGACATCTGTGCTGGTTAAACTGAGAGGAACTGCAATGCTGGTGATAAACAAGAGCTATTGTAAAGAAGGTTTTGTGTGTTCTTTGGCAGTGTCTACAGGCATGTCATGAATGGTCCTCCAGTTTACAGCATATGTGGATTTCCACAAGCTTTTCATAGGCCACTCACTAAAGAGCCTTACAGAAATTGGGTTTTGTCAGGATAAGGAGTTTTATATTTTGTTTTAATAATTTAACAGCAAGGAGGCCATAAATGGTCTCAGCACAGAAGGACCTGTGCTGCTGAGTGTATTCCTAAAAGGTAGCGGAAAATAATGTGGTGACAATAATGTAGAAGTATTCAAGACAGTGGAAAGAAAAATAAGCTGCAGAGTTCCGGAGGATCTCTAGCATGTTATGAGAGGTGATAATATGATAAATGAAATTCAGTGCTGACAAGTACCATGACAAGTACCACATAATACACAGTCTCTAATTCAGTAGCACCTAGGAAAGAGATCTTCATGGAGCCAGAGACAGCTATATACCACAGCTATATACCTGCAAAACTACATCAGTAATCAAAACCACAAAGGGATTGTTGCATTTTTATAAAGAAATGGAAAAAATCCAACCAACCAACCAACTAACCAACCAAAAAAGAACTGAAAAAGGAACATTGTTTTCTCCACTAGAGGAATTCAGATATTATCTCATATTTTCAGTGTGTTCCTCAAATCTTTGATTAGCACATTTGTGGTCTTGGAGCTCCTGCAGGATTTGCTGGAGGGCCTGGGTGACCTGGTGAATGGCTGATGAAAAATGGCAGAGTCACACTTCTAGGGCAGATTCTCCTCATTCTTATTGCTGGAGACATCTGTCAGCAGCCAGCTAAATGTCTGCAGCATGGTCTTGGCACGGTCTGCTGAAGTATAAACCACTGCAAGGTGAGTTTGTTCCAGGTTGAATCCCTGACAGGGAGACACCAGTGAAATATCTCACAGGAATTAAGGGATGTTTCTCTAGGAAGATGACATGGCTGACAGCTTAGCTGAGGTGCCTTTACACCAAAGCAGGCAGCATGGGAAACAGACAGAAGGAGTTGGAAGCCATTGTGCTCCTGGAAATCTATGACCTAGCTGCCACTACTGGAACTTGGTGGGATGAATCCCATGACTGGAATGTGACTTTTGATGGCTACAGGCTGTTTAGCAGGGGCAGGGGAGAAAGAAGAGGTGCCTTCTACATCAAGAGCTGGATTGAGTGTGGAGAGTTGTCTCTTAAGAACAGACATGAGTAGGTCAAAAACTTGGGACAAGAACCAGAGACCAGGGACAAGACAGTGAAGAGAAACTTGTGTTGGTGCCTACAGGCCCCAGATCAAGAGGAGCCTATTGATGAAGCCTTCTTGCTCCAGCTACAGGAGACATTGTTCTTGCAGACTCTTGTCCTGCAGGGAGACTTGAACCACCCTGAAATCTGCTGGGAAAGCTGCACGGTGGCTGTAGGCAATCCAGGAGACTCCTGAAATGCATGCAGGGTAACTTCCTGACCCATGTAATAGCCAGCCCTACCAGAGGGGATGTGATATTAGACCTGGTGGTCACCCACACAAGCAGGCTATTCTGGGATGTCAATATTGGAGGCAGCCTCGGCTGCAGGGATCATGTGCTGGGAGAGTTTGCAGTCCGGAGATATGGGTCAGGTCAGCAGTGAAGTTAGGCCCCTCAAATTTAGGAAAGCAAACTTCAGGAAAGCCAACTTTCAGCTCTTGAAGGAGTTAGTAAACAGGACCCTCTGTGAAAGTGCCCTCAGGGACAAGGAAGCAGTACAGACCTGGTAGATCTTTAGGGAAACCTTCCACAGAGTGCAAGAGATGGAGCTTCCCAGGAGTAAGAAATCAGGCAAAGAAGGCAAGAGACTGGCGTGGCTGAGTTGGGACATGCTGGTTAAACTGAAGGGCAAGAAGGAAACACACGGACAGTGGAAGCAAGGGCAAATGTCCTGGGAAGACAGGGATACAGTCTGGCTGTATAGGGATGAGGTGAGGAAGGCTGAGGCAAAGCTGGAGCCCAGCTTTGTGAGGGATGCAAAGAATGAGAAGGGACCCTGTAGGTACCTCAGCCAGAAAAGGAAGGTCAAAGAGACTGTATCACTCATGACAAGCAAGGCTGACACACTGGTAACAACTGCTGAAGAGAAGGCTGAGATACTTGACAATGTTTCTGCCTCAGTCTTCTCTGAGAGCTTCTCTTCCCACACCTCTCGAGTGAGTGGACCACAAGACAGGAACTAGGGAGCAACATGCTTCCTAGCAAAGCATGGAACTAGGAAGCAACATTCCTTCCTGTTAGTGAAGAGCAAGTTTGTGACCATGTGAGGAATCTGATTGTGCGTGAGTTTATGGGATCCCAGGACATGGATCCCAGAGTCCAGATGGAATTGGCTGATTTATTTGCCAAGCCACTCCCCATGATACTTGAAAAGTCAGGTGAAGTTCCAGGTGACTGGAAAAAGGGAAATATAGTGCTTGTTTTTAAAAAGAGTAGAAAGGAGGATCCTGGGAACTACCAAACCCTCAGCCTCACCTCTGTGCCTGGGAAAATCATGGACCAGATTGTCCTAGAAGCTCTGCTAAGGCACATGGAGGACAGGGAGGTGAGTTGAGATAGCCAGCACAGCTTCACCAAGGGCAGCTCCTGCCTGAACAATGCAGTGGCTTTCTATGATGGCATAACTACATCAGCGGACAAGGGAAGGGCCACAGATGTCATTTATCTGGACTACGGTAAAGTCTCTGACAGGGTCCTCAACAACCTTTTCTGAATTGGAGAGAGATGGATTTGAAGGGTGAACTGTTCTGTGCTAAGGAATTGGTTGGATGGTCACATCCTGAGGGTAACGGTCAATGGCTCAGTGTCCCGATGGACATTGGTGACAAGTGGAGTCCCTCAGAGGTCCATGTCGGGACCAGTGTTATTTAATATCTTCTTAATGACATAAACAAAGGGATCAAGTGCACTGTCAGCAAATTTAGAGACATCACCAAGCTGAGTGGTGTAGTTGACACACCTGAAGGATTTGATGCCATCCAGAGGGACATGGACAAGCTTGAGATCTGTGGGTCTGTGGGAATCTCCTGAGATTTAACAAGACCAAGTGAAAGATGCTGCAATCCCTGGTGCCAATACATGCTGGGGGACGGACAGATCGCCATCCGTGGAAACATTCAAGGTCAGGTTGGACACAGCTCTAAGCAACCTGATCTAGTTCAAGATGTCCCTGCTCATTGCAGGAGGGATTGCACTAGATGACCTTTAAAGATCCCTTCTGACCCAAAGCATGATCTTCAGTGTTTGGCATTTTTTTTTCCCCAATTCATTATGGCTGTGGAATGAATTCTCAGCTTAAGGTCACTAATACCCAAAGTTAGTTCTGGTGGCCTTCCTGAATAAGGGCACCGAAAGGTGTAGAATAACACTGATTATGAACTTCAAACCAAACACACTGTTTTCATTATTTTTAGAATAAGAAATCCATTCTCCTAGGTAGATGCATTCTTTTGCTTGCCTGGCTCAGGGATAGTGACTCAACCACTTCACTGGGAAGCCTTTTTCAGTGCTTAACAAAAAAAAATATTTTCTTTTCTTTAGTTGATTCAATGTTTCAATGTTTAATGTTCATCAGGCTTAACCTTATTTGCACAGACAGTGAGATGACACACATCTCAAAGAAGAGAGCAAAGCTGAGTGTTGCTAGGTAAGTGACCTGGAACAAGTTGCCCACAGAAGCTGTGGATGCCCACTGCTGGAGGTGTTCAAGGCCAGGTTGGATGGGGCTCTGAGCAACGTGGTCTAGCGAGGGGTGTCCCTCCTCATGGCAGTGGGGTTGGAACTCGATGATCTTTGTGTCCCTTCCAACCCAAACCATCCTGTGATTCTAAGTAATAATTTTAAATTGCACTGACACATTGGGGATCTTTATGTTCAGGAGCATGAAAGAGTGAAGAAATGCTTCAAGATTTCATGCTGAGAAGAGGGACACCAGGCTGTGCCCACCTTGTCAGCAGCTCCTGGCTGCTGTTAGCTGTGTACAGTGTGTTTAATGCCTGCTCTGCCCTTCACTAGCAGTGCAAGCACTGCAGCTCATTAGCAAAGCTGTTGGGGAAACCAGTGCTGCATCACTTGGATTTATCACAAAAGCCAAGATGGTGAGGAATGGGGCTCTAAACTGAATGTTTATTTCCATAATCTAACCTTCCTCTGTAATTTAGGCTGCTCTGGATTAGCCTAAAGAGCCTCATTCTTGTGATGACAGGTGTGTTCTGTACCTTCTGGGTCCATCTATGTTGTCTCTTGAACCAAGAGCTCTTCCTGTCTTGCAAGAAAAACAAGGGGACAGGTGAGTCAAAAGTTGTTGGTGGTCTGAGTAGGACCTTCTTTCACTTTTCTTTAAGTGAAGAGGCCTTGAGTATTATTTTACCACACATTGTAATACCTGAATTAACAGGTTGATTGGTTTTTTTAAAACTAGTAGTTTCTTTGTTGAGTTTTTTACCCAGCTTCTGTAAGTATCTCTTATCATGGTAAAGACCATTTAGATGCCATGCACTTGCATGAAGAGATTAGCTAGAGAGATACAACTGCAGAGAGAAGGCAGGGAAGGAACAGAGAGGCACAAGCTGTGGCACTGCTGGATGTGAAAAGTGCATTTTACTGCAAGAAGTCAAGGGCAAATCAGATCCTTTGCTCTCATTTTCATATTCTTGACAGCAGAGACAATATAACTCATCCATTAATTTCTTTTTTTTTTTACACTGATTAATTCCTGTTTAATTATAAAGTCACACACTTCAGCTTCCCTCAGCAATTAGTTTTGAGGATATATTCAAGACTTCTGTAGTTATTTTTTCAAAATCTGAAGCTGTTTTCCTTATTGTTTTAATTTGAATTTCGTCATTAATCTCAGTTTTCCTGTTTTAAATAGGGACAGATTTTTCCCTTTGGTGGCACCTCTTTCTCATCTGCTTATTCATCCCACCTGTTTGGAGAGCTGCTGCTCCCAAGAGAGAAGTCACTAAAGCTGAACTTTCATCTGAACTCTCTCAAAGCTCTTCAGCGAGGAGCCCCCTGCCTTGCCATGGGGTGTTGTCTTACCTCCTCTGGTCCCTCTACCATTTCTCAGCCAGTTGTTTAGAGAAGGACTCAATGCCATCTGCTATTTTTTCCTAATGGCAAGGAAAGATCTTGAACCAATTCCATGTGGCTTTTTATAGAGCTAAGATTGTGATGGTCTTAATAAGCTGAACTGGAAGTTTAACAGCAGGGGCTGCCCTTGCTCGATCTGTTTGGGGCTGGTTACTATATACACAAATGAGGGACCAGCTGAAGCTGGCTGTGTCAAGAATGAACACTCTCAGGGTTACAGGCTTTGGCTTAATTTTTATTTTTTTGGGGCTGTCTGATTTTTTTTTCCTGTTTGTTTTGTGTGTGTGTGTTTTGTTGTTGTTTTGTTTGGGTGGTGGGTTGTTTTGTTTGTTTGTTTGGTTGGCTAGGTTTTTTTGTGGGATATATAATTATCCCGTTGTAATAATATTTGCCAAGCACTAAATTCTTCAAGTACTTATTCAGGTAAAGCTGTTGAAGTCAATGAGGATTTTGTCATGGTGAGGGTTGATTAAATGGCTGAATAACAAGAATGCAGGTTCTGATTAATGAGAATTAATAAGAATGCAGGTTTCCCACTGAAGAAACTCCTGATTCTCTTCCACTTGTGAAAAATGTGGTGTTTCTCTAGAAGGAAAATAAAAGTGTGTTTAAAGTAATTTCAAATGAATGACTGATGAGTAGCTCAAGCAATATTATAATGAAGCAATTTGTTCTGTAACAGGAATAAGTATTCAGAAACCAGACTTTGCAGACTAATACTCGAAGTATTTAAGAAATAATGACATGGAAGCATCTCTATTGACTTAGAATCCTGGAATCATTAAGGCTGGAAAGGATCTCTAAGATCAAGTCCAATTGTTAACCCAGTGTTGCCAAGCCCACCATTAATCCCAGTGATTTTTAACAAACCTGGACTTACACGAGCTTCACCATACAAATGCACAATACAAATACAAAGTGTGTTTCCTTAATTATTGTGTGTGCAAATCAAAGCAGCTCTATGCCTGAATTAGTCCTCAGAGTCTTGATGACATTACTGAAACCATAGTGGAAATGTCAGATAGTTACCATAAGGTAAATTTCTATGCCACTGGAGACAGTGGGCTTTTTTGCCTTGGACTGCAAAAAATACATTTCATTTTTTTTTCCTCAGATTTATCTTTAAGAATGCTCTTGTATATTTGACATTGTGCTTTTTTTTAAGTTTTAAAGCTTTTTCTTGCCTCTTCTTTTTTTCCATTTATAGAATGAGTCTGGGTGCAAAAGGGATAGTTTTGAGACCTCCAGTTTCACTTGGATTTAATCAACATCTCTGTGCTGCAGTGTGCCACATCTGAAAGCTCAGCAGGTTTGTCCAGGCAAGACCTGCAGAATTTAATCCTGAGTCACTAATAGTATTTATTTTTTAAAAATCAAATGCCTATCATCACGTCTTTTTAACTGCTGGCTGGAGCTATAAATGGGCTATAAATTCAGTGTAGCCTTATCTGTTGTGTCCTGCTGTGCACCTGCTTCACAGGTGTGCTGAGTTGTCCATCTCATAGGTGGAAACAGGATGCTGGTTTGGCTCTTTGGTGGAAGTTTAAAAGGATTGCAGTATGGATGTTTAACAAACATCTTCAGTCAGAAGTGATCATTAAGTCCTTACTAGCTCACTAAAGAGGGAACTGCTGGCAATGTACACATCACGATTTCTTTAGGACATCAAAATTAGTTCCTGGTTTTAGTCCACAGAAGCACAAATTAGAGACATAATTCAAAGTCTGAGTGTTTGAAGGGAGAGACTTGGCTTTTTTATTTTATTAGATGGACAGCTGAATCTTAGCTTATTTCCTCAGCTTCACCTAGTTTATTGGTGTGTTTTGTGAAGGTGAGAGGCCAGAAGGTCTAGGAACTCAGTGCCAGGGAGGAAGTCAGCCTTGGCAAACCTTTTGTTGTGCCACTGCCTCTGCAGTCATGCAGTATGCCTGTAGTATGTCAGGAATGGCCCAGAAAAAGCAGAATTACGTTATCTGGAAAGTATTAGCAATGCTTAAAGCGATGAAAGATTTGCCTGGCAGCTTTTGTACGGCTATTCAGAAAAGATATTTTAGGACAGCTATTACACCAAGGTTAAAATGATTCCTGCCAGCACCACCAAAAAGATGAGGGGTTACTTTTTGCATTTCACCAGTGATGGGCCCCACAAATACTTTGTTGGTCTCCTCCCCTCCCAGGATGTTGTTCCAGGCCTCAATTTTCATGCCAGTTGGTCAAAACCACAATTGTTTTAAAAGCTCTTTAAGAACTGCAATTGCAGCAGTGCAGCACAGGCAGAAGCTCAGAGGAGGGGTAGCTGTGCAGTGTAGGAAATTATCTTCAAGTGAAATGTATGCCATGAGTAACAATATCAAGCCCCAGAGCACAGGCTAATCCAGTGCTACAGCAGTAGCAATCCCGGACAGTTGCATCTGGTTTTTTGTTGGTTGCTCATCCTCTCCTCCATCCCAGAGCTCCAGTCTTCCTGCCTGAATGCTTGCTGCCACTGGCAGGTGCTCTGCCTTTCTGCTCCTGTGTCCTTGGGTGGTAGGGAGTGATGCTCACACCTGTCTGAGTGTTCGTGACCTGCCCTGGTGTCACTGCTTTGCGTGAATCCTCTCTGTGGGGAAATTATTACTCACTTATCTCCACAATAACTGGGCCATTGTGTGGATATTTTTATGTTTCTCTTTCTGGTCAAACACTGAAACGGACTGCTAAGGTTGCAAGGAGTTCTCTCCAGCTGTTTCAAATGGAAATAGCTATTATGGATGTTATGCAGTAAATGCTTTCCTAGGCAGTTATCCATGCATGAGTTATGACATTCAATTAGAAGAATAATAGTCTTACTTTGGTTTTAATTATCACCTCTGCAATGAAGCTCTTCTAAAGAACATTGTTAGTGGTAGTGCCATGTAACCTAAGTAGTAAAGCTCCTCCACTGATGGAGTGGCTTCCCCCTGATGTGTTCCAGGAGGCAGTGAGCAGCCTGGGGTGCCTGCTCATTGCTGATGGATGTGATCCTCTCTCAGCTGTATCAATTGCAAAGGCACTTGTGATGGGGTTTTTCAGTCTTCACTGACCAGACACACAGGCAGAGGATTATGTGAGAGCACAGAAATGTGCTCTCAAAATACAACTTTGCCCAAACATTTTTAAGCTTGGGTGTCATCTTTGCACTCTTGTATCACTCATGTTCTTGTGTCAAACTGACAATGGAAATCTTTCATCACCTTGGCAAGGAGGTTTCATTTCACAGAATTCACAGAATTACTAAGTTAGAAGAGACCTTCATGCTCATCAAGTCCAACCCATGCCCTAACACCTCAACTAAACCACAGCACCAAGTGCCACATCCAGTCTTTCTTTAAACACATCTGGGGATGGTGATTCTACCAGCTCCCCAGAAAGACCATTCCAATATTTTATCACCCTTTCTGTAAAAAACCTTTTCCTAATATCCAACCTATATTTCCCTTGGCACTGCTTAAGACTGTGTCCTCTCATTCTGTCAGTTGCTGCCTAGAGAAAGAGACCAACCCCACCTGACTACAGCCACCTTTCAGGGAGTTGTAGACAGTGATAAGGTCACCTCTGAGTTTCCTTTTCTCCAGGCTAAACACCTCCAGCTCCCTCAGTCATTCCTCATAGGGTTTGTGAGCCAAAGCCCCTCTGTGCTCCAAGCCCCTCTCCAGCCTCGTTGCCTCCTCTGGACGTGCTCAAGCTTCTCAACATCCTTCCCAAACTGAGGGCCCAGAGCTGGACACAGCACTCGAGGTGTGCCCTCACCAGTGCCCAGTACAGGGGAAGAATGACCTCCCTGCTCCTGCTATTCCTGATCCAGGCCAGGATGCCTTTGGCCTTCTTGGCCACCTGGGCACTCTGCTGGATCATGTTCAGCTGCTGTCACCAGTAGCCCCAGGTCCCTTTCTGCCTGGGCACTGTCCAGCCACACCATCCCCACCCTATAACATTGCAGGGGGTTACTGGGGCCAAAATGCAGGACTTGGCACTTGGACTTACTAAACTTCATCTTATTGGACTCTGCCTAACTACCCAATCATTCCAGGTCTCTCTGCAGAGCCCTCCTACCTTCTAACAGATCAACACACACTCCCAGTTTAGTGTAATCAGATTTACTCAGGAAAGGCTCACTCACACCCATATTTAGGCCACTTAATCCTGATAGGAGAAGAGATTCAATACCAGATGAAAACATTTAAACTCAGGCATCAGTGTGTGAATTCAGTTTTCTCCAGTCCATGGAGATCTATTCTGTATAATTATAGAATCTAGAGATAATTAAACTCTCTAAACACAGGATTCACTAGCCTAAAAGCAAGTGTCTAATGCTATTTTTGGTGTTATGGAGTATCCCAGTTGGCATCCAGTT
Source organism: Hylia prasina (assembly GCA_013397195.1). Classification (NCBI taxonomy): domain Eukaryota; kingdom Metazoa; phylum Chordata; class Aves; order Passeriformes; family Sylviidae; genus Hylia; species Hylia prasina. The sequence continues at coordinate 70,880 of VYXD01002344.1, forward strand.
GCTTCACCAAAAAGAATGTGGGCTTTCTGCATGTTGCATCACGTCTACCACCCCTGTGCAGATGTCTCATCTGCCCTGGAGTATCAAATGGCAGGAAGAGCCAACATTAAAGAGCTGAAGTCCATCTGTGCTGGTAGGGCACCTGATTCCTCCTCCAGGCTCCCTTGCCTGCATCAAGCAGATCTCTGCTGATTAAAGGAGCCAAGATACTAAATTTTAAGACAAGATACAAGCCTGACTCCCCAAAATAAAGCTATCTAACTGGAAAAATAACAAGATTTGGGAACTGAAAGCAACAACTAGGTGATTTATGGGTGCAACTGTCTCTGTCTCATCCTTCTCTTACCTCCCCAAATGACAATCCAGCTTACAGGGTGATGATTATTTTTAAGACAGTTAACAGTCCCTCTTGTTGTAACTGCACCTCTAATGTGAAAGAGGCTTGAGAATCCCTTGTCACCTAGACAAGGATGCCACAAATGTGTTCAACTAAGGATTCACAAGCAAAGTATGACAGGAGGCAAGAAGTAGACTTAATTTTAAGTCTTTCCCTTGCAAGGTGAAACAGGTGGGAAAATGTCTCTGGGAAATTCACCAGAGTTTTTTGTTTTGTTTTGTTTTTGTGGGGTTTTTTATTGTTGTTGTTTTTGGGTTTTGGGGGGTTTTTTTTATGCTCAGATAAAAACATTCAGATTTGACTAATTGCATCAATGGCCAGCATTTGATGAGATGGAAATTTTAGTGTGGAAACAGAGCTATGAGGCAGATTTACCCAGAGACAAGCAACAGCTTAGGGTGGGAGTTCAAAAGACTGGCATTTTGGACTTGGCTGCCCAAGAGACTTATGATTGCCTATTATGATCTAGACTTTTTTTCTGTCTGTGTCAACACTTGAGAGAAGTGACAGGTAAAATGGGATGGAAAGTATATCCTCTAATCAGTGAGTTGAAAAGCATTCTCTTTCCAACAGGAAAACATTCTCTTTCCCCCGGTCTTCTCCTCTTGGAAGTGATACGTAAGTAAAGTTAGAAAGGTTTAACAGCTACAGAAAAATTTGAATAATTAAGATTTGTTTTAATTTTGGCTACTAGCTAGTAGCTGTAGTTGTCATCCATCTAATAGTCTAACCATCAGGTGGTATAATTTCCTAGAGATTTCAGAAAATTGGGTTGCAATTGCTTGTGGAAGGCCATTCTTCCAGTCCAAGGCAGGTGAAAGTACACCTGAGCCATTCCTGGCAGACATTTGATTAACCTGCTTTTCAAGACCAAGAGGTGCAGTCTTCATTTTACTGAGGTCTGGGAGAAGCAGAATGTCACAGGTGCTGAGTGCAAGGGTGACAGCAGGTTTGCACAGTTTGCTTTTGTGCAGCCTCTGGTTCAAGCTCCAAGTCAGATGATTGCTACAGCCGTAGCACAAACACTGGGGACACTCCAAATCCCATTAAACCCAAAAAGATTAAATTGAAAAATATATGCAAGCACATTGCTGAATGACAACCACAACTGTGTTTGAGCCTGTGGTGGCACTACTTGACACCTTTCCATATCCTTGATACCTCACTAGACTGAGACTTACATGGCAAGAAGTTGCTCCAAGCCCTTATGAGCCAACAAGTTCCACAGTTGAGTGTCCTCTGAGTTAAACTGTGCTTCTTAGCAAGATTAAAGGGCAAATGCTCATTTAAAGAGAAAAAATAGCACAGGTAGGCAGACCCCGTACTCCCATCCCCACATTTCAAAACGTTTGTAAACTGAAAGGTGTGAGTGTGTGACTCACTTGGCTATTGCAGCCATCTATGCTGAAGTAGGACCACATGGAAGAGAACTGCTTTGGCATGTTGTTTTTTCCAAACTATATCACTATGAAGACCGGACAAGAATGTACTTACTCCTCAAAACTGGAATGAGAGCCTGCAAACAGAGCTATATCCAGCAAAGTTTTATAGACTCAGAATTATCTCCAGCATCTGTGCAGGAAACATGAGAAAGGACATTCATGCAGTGATTTAAGATGTTGCTAATGAGGATAAGGTTGCCTCTACCAACTCTTTTCAGCTTCTCCATGCACATTCAAGCTATTCCATAATTTTAAGCCCTTCTTTTGAACACCAGACTGCTATGGGCTCTCTTCTAAAGGCTACCACCTAATGGGTCTCATGAGCTCTGATACACCTGTACAAGCAGGAAGACTTGTCTAAGAGCATCCTCTTAGAGTGGCCACTCTTCTGCAGAAAGCCATGTCCCTGGTTTGTGTGTGGTCGGACTAGAAAAACCTTTCTCTGCTGCTTGACTTATGGGAGAATTCAGGACCAGATAGTCATTGCCTTTGTTCTTGGTGACAAAACCCATCTTCCTGAGGGCAGTGCTGCTGGCATGACTATCTTGAGCCTTGTAGCACAGCTCCTTAAAGTCAGCTGATTCCTAGGACCAGGACAGCAATAGCCAAAGCAGTATAAAATCCCTTTAAAAGAATAGCACTTTCAATTTTTTAAATGATTATTTTTTATGACAAAACAAATATTGCCTCAGTTGTCAATTGAAGAGGACAATTTCTACAAAAGCACTTCTTATCTTGCAGTGTTTTAAATGCACTCAGGTGCACTTCTAGTTTAATGTCTGGCTATGCTGCTCTGAATAGAAGAAACTCCTTTAATAAGGATCTTTGATTTGTTGGTTCTTAAATACAGCTTGGAAAACACCAGAATCCTTATCTGCTACTTTAGAAACATGTAATCAACAACAAAAGAAAAACCTGCATGCAGCTAGGCTTGTAGCATGTAATATTTATCTTTTCATTTAAATTCAGCAGTGAGTAATAGTGCCATATTACTTAGTAGAATGCCTTGCCAGTGTTTGCTAATCACTCTTCCTAAATGTAACAGATATCCATGATCCAACAGATATGTATGGTCCAACAAATTGTAAGTCAATCTTCAGGTTCAGTGAAAGGCAATATCCTGAAAGAAAAATCACTTTGGCAGTTTGTGATCAGCAACTTGAGTTACAGTCTTGGTGCTCTCAGCATCACACTGTTTCGTTTAAGAAACATGACCACATATTTTTAAAGTGAGGACTGGTTTTTTATTTCACTGCAGAAGCCAAATTAAAAATCATAAAGATAGCAAGAAAGCAACAGCCTGCCTCATCCAGAGGAGGAAAAATCAGAAAGTAGCTGTTAAGCGTAAGAAGGAAATAATTATATATAATATATATAATGGTTTATATAATATATAATACCAATTATAGCATTGGGCTGATGGTTGTTTAGTAAGAGACTTGTGTACTTATTCTATTTCTCTGATCTCTGGATACAAATGTGGTATTTATTTTTTCCCTTGTGAGTACCAATTTATCAGAAACATTGAAATGCCTGGTGTTCCCTGTCTCTGGAAACATCTATTGCCTATAATTAGGGCTCTAAGGCATTGCTGGAAGGTGTGACAGAAGTGAAGCAAAGGCCAGGGGCTGTCTAACTTCATGTTTCCCCCAAGGACAGGAAGGAAGAGGTGGTGACCCTGCAGGCTCTGCCCTTGCTGTCAGAGCTGGCTACCTGGGGTTAACCCAAACAGTGCCCAGCAGGTGCAGGGAGAACCTGCTCCGGTTTTTAATCCAGGAGAACAATGACAGTACTTGAACACAAAACAATAGGCCTTTTGGCAGACCCAAAATAACTCAGGAAAAAGCATTTAGGAAATCCTTTATCCCTGACCCCCTGGCAGACAAGGCAGGGTTGGGCTGGAGCCAGCTAAGACACACCTCAGGGCGGCGTGTGCCAGGTGAGAGCACAGAATGGGAGAGATGAGCTTTCCTCATCCTTCCCCACCACGACACCCAGAGCCAGACAGGTTATTTCTGAACTGCTGTCTGCAGGGACTAATTAGCTCAGGCTTAGTTTGAAATGAGCCATGAGACCCTCTTAAGTCAAGCATCAAAATTTCAATCACACAACTCACTCCAATCACTAGGCCTGACCTACTCAGCTCTCCGTGAGGCAGGAGGGGGCAGGCTGAATGGGCTCCTGGGATGGTTGCCACCAGCTCAAGGGTTTTTCCACAACACGGAGCCACCAGCAATCCAGGTCCTGGGGAGCCTGGCAGAGTAGCACCCATCTATTCACCCAATTTCACATCAAAAAGTGGATGCCCTTGGTGCTCCCACTACTGCAAGTAGGATGTTTTGCTCCCCACATCTGTGCCTGCCTCCCCAGTCACCTCCCAGCCTTTATGTGGCCCTGGCACTCACTGGCTGTGACCTCACTGAGCTCAGTATGCCCCTACCCACAGGAGAGGGGTTCTTCTGGAGAGTGTCTGTGTGTGCCACAGTGGCCAACCAGCACCCAAGGGCAAGGAAACAGTGGCACTGTGTGGTGGGAAGCAGTGGGAAGAGGAACAGAAGTGAGGAATGAAGACGAGCCGCATTCTCATTTCATTCACCATCAGAGGCTCCCACCCTACCAAGAGTCCTGCAGCTGCCTCACTTAAATCAATCAACAGGGTATTCACACACCAGGAGTGAAGCCTGTGGTTTGAAGGCTTGTCCTGTGCAGGAGTGCTGCAGTCCCTTTGCCAGCCAGATTTAGTACAGATACAGCACATTTGCATCGTACGTTGACAGCAATAGAGATGTTGAGAAGTCACCTCACTTGTCCATTTCTTCCCCATCCTCCCTCTTATTCTGCTGAGTTCCCAGAAGACTCTCCTCATTTCTTGGCTAGAGAATTCCACTGGCACAGTTTTACATGAGCAAAGACTCCTTTCACAGGAACAGCAGCTTTTCTAATCTTACCCCCTCCCTGCTTTAAAGGCCTGCATTTTGACCTCTGACCAGCTGCCCAATCATTTGCCACATCTATTGTGGCATTTCTAGAGCAAGAGGACAGTGATTAAGTCAGGCTGCCTTTTCTGCTGGGCTGCTGGAGCAGTCATACAACCTCACCCAGGTGCCTTGAGCCTCCAGGCACCAGGATTACTGGTTATCTATGGAAAGAGAACTGTAGTTTCCTGATGGAAAGCCATGACTAAAACCTGTCAAAATGTAATTTAAAAAAAACTGAAAGGGCACTACTTATTGTACCTACAATGCAACCTGACCTCTGCAGACCAGAGACTCTGGCCTTCCCAAGCCTGCTGAATTGGTGCCTCAGCAACTGCATTATTTGTTTTCATTTTCTACTGTCAATGACTTCTTATTGGATCACACAGTGTTTAGTTTTCCTCAGTAGTGACCATGTCTGTTTGCCTGTAAAGCACTCAGAATAGTGTCCTTTCATCCCAGGCAGCTGTCACATCTGGACAGGGATTTCCTCCTTCAGACACAGGCAAGGAGGGAAGTGATGAATCCTTTCCTTTACAGACTTTAATATACACGTGCTGTAACACCTCTGATTCAAACCCTCCTGGGCAGTGGGACACATCTGTGCTGGAATGGAAACACATTAGTCCTGTTAGAATAAAGCTCACTATACAAACTAAGCCACCTAATTCCATTATTTTATTTCACTAAGCCAGCACCCCAAGTTCTAATTCGACAAAGGTCACAGTGTTACACATGTATCCCATGACTCAGGCATGGATAGCCATAACCATCACATAGTGCCTGGCATGTTCAAGTTATGAATGTTCCTATGAGCTTATGTTTGACCTTGGCCCCCAGATGTGAACTCCTTTGCATCTGATGTGGATGTGATTGATGTAAGTAGTTCCTTCTTCAGTTAAATATGGCCTGGAAAGCAGCTGCTTAATAAACTGCTGATGCATTTAGGGGTCTTCACATTTAAGGTTATTTCTTATTTTAAAAGAGCTTGTATGTGTTTATTTCTATCACAGGGTGCATCTATTCCCAAGTAACTATTCTTGCATCCTGGAGCTTCCCAGCCTCCCTCAGCAACTTCTCCTAAAATCTTTTGACTTTATTGTACAGAAGGATCTTGAAAGTGTTGGGAATAACATGTTTCCTTATTTCAGTGTACTTCAGATGCATAACCCACGTGGAACAGCCCCACTGTCCCATTCAGTGACTGTTCATACACCTAACAGAAACCAAGTTTAGGTTGAAATATGTATATTCATATGTGTGTACATGGACTCCACACACAAACACACATTTCTTTAAGAAAGGGCTGCACAAAGTCTTTGACACACATGAGGAAACAGCAGGAAGCTGTATCAGGAGAGGTTTAGGTTCAACATTAGGAACGGATTTTCCATGGCACAAAGTCTGTCAGATTTCAAGAAGTGTTTGGACAATGCACTCAGGCACATGGTGTGACTCCTGGGGCTGTCCTGTGTAGGGCCAGCAGTAGGAATTCAGTGATCCTTGTGGGTCCCTTCCAGATCAGGCTATTCGCTGACGTCTCACTACAAGCACACCCAGATATCCATATCTTTTAACTGTGACACTGCATCCCTGTGGTAGCAGGAAATACACTGAAGCTGGACACCTGACACAGCCAGGCACACTCCTGATGCTGCTCCCCACACCTCTGAGGAAAGAGGGAATACCCTGGCATGGGCCTCCCCTGGGAAACTGAAACCTGAAGTCAGAAGCACTCTGCAGCCCTGTCATGAGCTCAACTACCAACCTGCCAGTTCAGTGCCAGAGCATTGCCTGTGATATCTGTCAGTGTCAGAGTTGTTAATATCCAAGTATAGCAAAAAAATGAGCTTTGTAACCAAGGAAAAACTGATGTTGCCTTTCCATAAGCTGGGAAATCTTTGTTCCTGGGAGAGTGGTGTTTTTTTAAATCAGCTATGAAATATATAAAATCATGGTGAGATGTGTTTTCATTAAATTGAGAATGAGGGCTTTTTTAATGCATTGCTATTCTTCCAAATTAAAAGAGACATTATACACAGAAAGATTTTGCTAATATACGAGTGAGGAAATTAAACTGTCTAGCACTGTCAAAGACTAAAGTTATCTTGATCGATATCTGACACCTCACTAAGTTTCAGAAACACCATTTACCTTTCTCCATTTTTATTCCATTTTACACATCCATTGGCATGGCTTTTCATGCTTGCTTTTTTTTCAGTCTGTGGCAAGCTGCTGAGTGAGTTAAAAAGGCTGACACAAAGAAGAGCAGCAGGCATTACCCTCTGCACCTCAGTATATAGGATCCCCCTGCCTCTGTGAGGATTAGATTACTGCTGAGTGAGAAAGCCTGCACAGTCAAAAATACCCTGAGAACAGTCCACTTCCTGACTTCCCATAGTAAGTAACAACAAAAGAAAATCTGCCATGTGTGCCTGGGGACAGTGCTTTTCTCTTGACTCCCTCGTATAGGTTTGGGGTGCCCCTGCCTCAGCAAGCTGGGGTGCTTTCACTCACCCAGGAGGCCCAGGAGAGTGGAGGCAGAATGTCCTTCTTCTCCAGCAACTGAAACAAACGTGAATCCAGCCATCATCTCTTCCTCCACAGCCATCACAGAAGCCTCGGCACACTGGGGCTGCCTCCTGCCACCAAGAGGTTTGTCACATCTCCTGACTGACTGGTAATGGCACTCAGGCTGAGGAGGACAAGATGGCAGTGCCCACTTGCCCAGAAAAGGAGAGTCCATCCAGGTAGTGGGAACTGTGAGGTAAGATCCAGTCAGACTTTTTCAAGTACCACTCTGCTGCCTGGAGGGACACAACCACAGCCATAGCCATGATGGATGTCACCTCATGCTTTTGGCAATCTCCCACAGCTGCTCCCAGCACTGCTTTCCTTGCCCTTCCTGCAAGCACATGGAAATTTATTAATCATATCCTGACATCATTTCAAACCCTGCTAGGCCAGGCAGCCTGAAATTACTGTTTGGAACATGCTGGCAGTAGGGTGGGAGGCTCCTCCAGAGCTACACATTGCAAGCCTTAGGGAAGAGGACACTGAGAGGTGTATCTTTGTGCTACACTCAGGCCACTTCTATCTCAAATATGTCCTCAGACACAGTCTTGTATCAGCAGAGGGAACTCCCACACTTCCTGACCTCTTGCTCACAGAGCTGCCTCACAGGCTGCTTACCAACACTATGTATTTCAAGCATGGACTCAAAAGCATCTTGGAAAAGTCACATTCCCCGGGGGACGTTGATCCTGCAGCATCTGTATGCTTAAAGCAAGGAGGGCACTGCTGCTGGTGGGCATGGCCTTGCCCAGGTGCAGCATTTTCCAAAGTTATCCATAAGCCCTGTGGGGCACATGGAGAGGTGCTGTCCTCACCTCCACAGGACTTTTGCCTAAGCTGCAGACCAGATGCCTTTCATAAAGGTAGTGTCCCTTGCACAAAGACTTATTTATTTATATATTACTGACTGATCCCAAAGGATGTCACTCTCTGGGTGTTTCTGCCCCATGGATGCGCCTTCCAGCTCATTCCCCTAAGCACTGGGAACAAGCTTCCCCTAGGAGCCTGGGGTGCAGTCTAGGCTTCAAACCCTACCCCAGAAATTAATTGAGCAGCTCAAGCTGAGCACCAGTGCAGCAGCATTTTAATGGGTTGATGTCACTGACCTAGCAGTGTTTTTCAGACTCATCTGAAATGAGGGTACTCCTCAGGCTGTTTACAGTGCTGCTGCTCTTTCCCTTCTGATGGTGTTTTGATGGGGATTTCTGCCATCCAGAGAATATCTGGGAAAGAATTTTCTGAAGGGAGCAGCTGACTGGCAAGGGATCCAGCACCTTCAAAGCTGTCATGTGAGATTTTTCACAGGATGCCACAGAGGGCACTGAAATCATCAAGATCACAGGTTTTCCAGTCATGGATTCCTGGTCACCCTACCTCTAACTATTAACACAAGCATTACTTCACAGTGAATGAACTCTACCCACTCCCCTTGCAGAGATGTGGCATGAGGCTCCTGCAACATTTAATGCTATTTAACCTCTCAGACTGGGGCTTTAATGAGACCTAAATGCTGAGTTTGTGCTAGACTGTCTAGAAGAAAGTTTGTTTCATCCTACAGGCCATGAATTTGTAAGAATTCTGGTATAAGCTTAAAAAAAAAAAAGTTCAGTTTTGCATATGCATCAGCATACCTGCACCTTTGTGTGAGTATTCCCATGTGCTGGTATTTGAAAAAGCACCCCATTAAGTTTTTGACCAAAGATTAAATGGTATAAATATAAACATGAGAAGGGATGTTTGGTTTGGGGTTTTTTCCTGCTGTATTTTATTGGCTGCAATAAGCACAACATTAACACTGCAAGTGAAGAATGGGAAGTTCCAACATCCATTTGTGCCTCGTCTGCACAGAACAGAATGCATTAAGGATGATCCCTGTGGTTCCTTGAGGCTCAAGGTGCCAGTCTTTGTGGCTTGGAAGATCCTTTTAACAATTTCCTGCAGATCAGTTAAGATTAGTTAAGAGACCTGATATGATATAAATATAAATTGTGGAGTGAATATACATATATCTGCCAAAGATGCATTCTTATTTTCACAGTTGGTTAGGGACTGGAAGGAGTAAACTGGGAAATAGGAGACCTTCTTGATAAATATTTCAGTCATTTTCTTCCTTGATTTTTCTCAGCAGTTTCTCAACATCTGTAAGATGCAGAAGGAATCCTGCACTTACTAAACTCTTGCAGTTCTGGCTAAGAGAGGAACTCAGTAGGCCCTAGGAAGACCATGAACTTCAGGATGTAGAGCCATCCATGCAGATGAACACCTGATTTTCAGCTTGTGTTAGCTTTACCAATACAGCTACCACTGGGGTTGGTCCAGTGCTTCTGCTGAACCAATAACCCATGGAATGAGCAGGAATAGTGCAGGTTAAGTTGCCTGCACTTAGCATGGGAAATTGTCAGCACACATAGCACATGAATAAACCTTCTTAGAGCTGATAAAATAAAAGATACTGGCACTAGAGAATTCAAGGCTTTTTAAAAAAGAAAAAAGAAAGAAAGAAATAAAGATAGTTGAGGTGAGTGTCCTTAGAAAGCCAAAGAAAAGGATATAACAACTGGAGGACGCAAAGCAACACTCGACATACTTGAGGTATTATCAGCCTCAAACAATACACTAGAAAACTTGTGAAAGAAGGTCAGAACAAGAATCCATAGGCACAGGAACATAAAGGAATAGATCTTCATGAAACTGTGAAATCTCTGCCTTCAGATTGCCCCAGAATCTGAGGCTCTTGGCAAGGTCTGCAAGTGAAACCCCTTGGTCTCACAAGAGCATATCCAGTAGAGCAGGCTGGCAGAAGAGACACTTTGCTGCTAATCATGTGATTGCCAACTATCCAGTTTCACTTCTTTGGTGGCAAACAATGTTGGGACATATTTAAGAGATGACAATGTGACATTTCCGACTGCTCTGCTACTCCAAAATACGGAGAGGGAGTAGGGGTCTGCAAGTGTCAAGGAATGGTAGAGTGTCAGAAACCAAACTCCTCTCTACAATGCTCCATCGAAACAAATCAGAAAGAGGACAGAGAGGGATCAGTCCACGAAAGACAGGAACCCAAAATGGCATGCTGCATCCTCCAGCCTCTCCTTGAATGATTTGTCTGGAGTCACCTGAGGGCTCTGCCTGGTCAAACGTCAGCACACCCTGCTCAGGTCAGGCCAGTTCAGGTGCCCACTATGTGTGCCAGCCTGCAGAAAACTTGCCTGCCCCGCCAAACAAAAGGAGGAATGCTCTTGAGAGCTGAATAAAAACACTGTGAAACTGTAAGTGCAGGTCTGTATTCAAGCTTGTGAGCCAGCATTCATTAATATGCAGGTGAGATCTGTGATTGGGACCTTGCACATAAACACTTCGTCATATGAACATTAAACATGCACTGTTTGTGCAAAGAGAAAACAAGCAATCCATCACAAAAGATGGCATTTGGTTGGTTGCACACTTCCTCTAGGCAGAGGGGGAGAGGACAAACAGCTGATGTTAATGATACTCTTTGATATAGGCATAATCTTACAGGAGTGAGAGAGCTGCAGGGACTAAACAGAATTATCTACTGGGCCTGTACTGGCACAGCCTCTTCCATCCCCTCTGTGGGCTGGATCACTGCAAACACAAGGGCTGCTGCCATAATGTGGTCTTAAAAGTTCCTGACCATCACCAAATGTCATATAATTTCGCACTGGCAGGGATAGGGCTAGATAACATAGCTGGATTCTCTAATTTCTGCAGTCCTAGGAAAATGCTTTTGCCACTTGAAAAATATGTAACCCCAGTGATGTCAGAGCATCTACTGAGATATATTTCTGCTGCATTTCATTTCCACTAGAAAATACTGAAAGTAAGATTTTAAGAATTCTAACAGATTGATGCAAAATCATTACTTTCTTTCAACTCTTCTTTGACAAATCAACTGACCTACCTCACAGATCAGTTGATCTAACCTCCATTTTTGCACATACAAATTCTGACCACATGAGGGCCTATAACTTTAGCTCAGCATTTCGACAAGGCCAAGAGCTCAAAGTGAACAGAGCATCTAAGAGAATGACAAGTTCATAAACATAGTTTGCCACCACTGAGTCCTAAGCCTGATTTGGATACAGTTCTACTCTGGGCTAAATCTCATCTTGATCCAAACTGAGGGCTTCGAGATTTCCCCTAATCTGGAAATGGCTCATTTTCTTAAGGGTCAATATTCTAAACTCACTGGCCAGAAACCCTGCAATTATTTTCTTTGGGGAAAAATAACAACAACATAACCACCAACAAAACAAATAAACAAAATCCAAAGCAAAACAAAAGAAAACCTACTAAAACCAAACAGCAACCCACCACTCCAAAATCAAAGTAAAACCCACAGGGAGCATATAAAATTGGAAGGACTGAAAGCAGCAATTAAAGCATAAAATAAATAGCACCATAAATTCCATCCTGCACATGACCTTTCCCTAGGTCATCTTTTCACCACTCCTTTCATTAGCTCTGTCCCTGTCCATCACACTATCAAGCACAAGGCCAAAACCTCGCCTGTGCCCTGGCACAAGCTGGCATGGACATGATGCAGTTTGCCAAGTCTGCCTCCTTCTGACTTTATCACCAACTTGCCTCTTGACTCCACTGTGTGCCTGATGTCATTGCTCAGACATCCTCTGTCTGATTTGCTGCAATTGGCAAAGACTTATGAATTCCCCATGAAAACAAGCCCTCCAACTTGTGAGTGTAATGTTACTATCCTTAGTGTCTTCCCAGAACGCTGCAGCGTAATGATCTTCTTTTCTTGTATTTGTTTTTCAGTTAATGAGATTAATTGTGGAACAGACATTTGAGAGACCTGTGGTTTTAGATCCAGTCTCCAAAGGGCTTGCTGAAGTATTCAGGTGATCAAGACAAGGCTGCATGTCCAAAAGTTCAAAGGTTAACCCTGGGATGACAAAGACCACATAAATAAGTGTCTTTTAATGCTACAGGGTCGTAGGAGTACCCACAGTGGATGAAATCCTGTGCTTCATCTTTCTTTTTGTCATCCTCTTGAACTTATTCATGTCATAGAATCTATTGCTTTATAAGAGCTGAGGAGAAGAAGAGCCAGACACATCTGAGGCTAAAAGCTGTCATGTGGACTTCAGCAACCTGTTGCCCTCACAGCATCTTGTGAAAGGTCTTCTACTTGGCAGTCAAAGCATCCCTAAAAGAAATGCACACTTTTTGACATGCAACACAACTTCAACTGGAGTTCAGATACCTGAAATGGTTAACTTCACCTAGCAGGAAATTCTCAGAGGAGAAATAGATCAGGACACACTTAATGGTGTATCAGAGAAGTACTTATGAGGCTCAGCTTTGCTTAAATTATAGGTTTTAAATGAGTCCATGTACAACATGTGGGTTACTACCTGCACCATTTCTGAGTCTTCCAGCCTATCAAAGTCTTTGCAATGGATGCAAGAGCCATACCCATACAGTTTTATAATAGCTTTGATCCCATAATTCCCACTGAGTTCCAGCTGAGCTAATGCAGGGCACAAAAAGCCCAGTATAATCAGAGAAGGTCTTTCTGCCTTATTCAAAGAGCGTTCTTGGTTTTGTCACCATTTAATGTTACAGTTCCCATGTATTCTCTGCTGAAAATTTTACAACCAAAACTGCAGAGAATGAACAGGTGTAGGAGAGATCACTCAGGCCATACTTAACCATTGCTCTTCAGGAAGCTGTAGAAGATGTGAAGAAATTCTTACACTTGGGAGAACTGAGATGAGAATACACTTGATCAGGACTGAGAGGTCCTGAAAAATGTTTCTGGATGGTCTTTCCTTGGGAGGGAGATTGCAGATACAAAAGAAGGGTGGTCAAATATCATCTCTCCAGATACGCTCAGACTGGTTTTATATATGCCACAAAATGCAAGACTTAAAAATGCCTATATACCTGGATTTGCAAGGGCATGTAGCCATAGAACAAAGGGCAATGGCTTTAAGCTCAAAGAGACTAGGTTTAGATTGGCTATTAGAAATAAATTCTTCATTGCAAGGGTGGTGAGGCACTGGGACAGGTTGCCCAGAGAAGTTGTGGATGTTTCATCACTGGAAGTGTTCAGGGCCGGGTTGGATGGGGCTCTGAACAACCTGGTCTAGTGGAAGGTGCCCCTGCCCTTGGTGGGGGAGCTGGAACTGGATGATCTTTAAGGTCCTTTCCAACCCAAACCATTCCTGAAATAAATTCACTAGTTGGCTGAGCACTGAGTGCAGCTTTGCATGACACCATGAGGATTTAAAATAGTTGGCAACAGCCTTGCAAGCATTACTCCACCTAAAAGTCACTGAGCACAGTTAGATGATGTATGAACTGCCCTATAAACACATAATGAGCTAGAACACTGGTCTGAGAAGTAACAGTTCTTTAAAAATTCTGCTTGGGGCCACCCACAGCCGCATGTGTCAGTCTTCAGGCTCATTTCCTTGCTTGCTTACACCTCTGGAGTGCATGTATATGAGTATGAATGTTTATATTCAAATGTATCTGGCTGGTAGGAAACTAGATCCTGGTACACATGTAAATTCATGACAGCATGTCAGATAAAAGGGGAAAATAAGAATGTAATAAATTAGAGCTTTCAGTTTGACTTCAGTTCTAGGCACTAAGCAAATACACACTCTCTGTGTACACTGAAATCTACTAACAGCTGAACAACATCCAGAATGGATCTGGTAAATTGTGTGAAACCAAATCATTTGTCCTCCTACCCCAATGTAGTAGATTTTTTGAACAGCAATAGATGTTGACTTTATTATACTTTGCCACTGCTTCTTTCTATCAGACTAGAGTCACAGCATAAATTAACTTTCAATAGCACATATGCAAAGCCAGAAAACATTTCTGAGTAATGCAACTGAGACTGATATTCTGTTGGAACAGAACAGAGAGAGTTACTTGCACTCTTTTCTAGAACTCACTATGTTTAGAAATATCTTGGATTCCAGAGTAGATAAGGTACTTCTTAACTCTACAGGGAATGTGAGACTGAAAGGAATTTCTGGAACGCTTTGGAAAAGACAGTTAGAAACACCATAAGTTAGTTTTATGAGGAGCAGCTGAGTGAGCTGGGGTTAGCCTGCAGAGAAGGAGGCTCAGAGGAGACCTTCTTGCTCTCTACAACCACTTGACAGGAGGCTTGCTTCTTGCTCTCTACAACCACCTGACAGGTGGGGGTTGATGACAGGATGAGAGGACACAGCCTCAAGCTGAACCAGGGGAGGTTCGGGTTGGACATCTGGAAGAATTCTTCACTGAAAGGATGGTTAAGCATTGGAATGGGATGCTCAGGTAGGTGGTGAAGTTATCATCCCTGAAATACTTCAAGTGGATGTGGCACTCAGTGTCATGGTCTAGTTGACATGAGTTCAATCAAAGGTTGGACTCAGTGGTCTCAGAGATCATTTCCAGCCTAAATGATTCTGTGGTTCTGTGATTCTGTCTACTTAAATGAAACAGGTGACCTGGAAGAATGATAATTGAGGAAGGTAAAACGTATCTGCAGAACCTCTGTAGTTACTCATTCTGACAACTTATAGATGTTTATCTAAGGGCCTAATTTTCTGTGAACCTATGTGGGAATTAAAGACAAAGAGAAGTGCAATGTCACTTTGTGCATCTCATATTAACCAAAGTGAAAATGGCTTAGGATCTTGCAGCAAGACGCAAAATGTACACAAGTGCCCATATTTAGGGGCTATAGCATGATGCTTACAATTATAACTAAAAATAAACTCCAGATAAGTAACTTACTTGGGTAATTGATGACACAGCTGCAGGGGGTATCTGATTTTTGAACAGACAATTAAATGTTAAAGAGACTCAAATCTTAAAACAGTGTCCACTGCAAAAGTAACCCTAGCATCAGCAGTAATGTTATTTACCATCCCTAACTATGCTAACCTTTTAAAAAAAGCAACAGATAAAGAGAAACTTCAGAACAAAAACATACATGGAATTGAGCTCAGCATTCAAAGATTGTACAAACATGCCAAAACTATTAATTCTTTCGTTGCAGCCGTGAGAACAGAAAGATTTGTTCCACTGGCTCCTGGCCAGGTCAGTTCACTGTCAGCCAAGGGGAGAGAATAACCAGAGCAATCTCCTGCCAGCAGCGCCCCGTGCAGTCCCAGCACATGCAAGAACTCTAACAGCTGCCACTGGAAAACAAAGTGGTTGCATTTATGAAGAACAATGAGGGAATTCAAAATCCCTAACAAAGACTCTGAGAAATGTATAGCATCCAAATTTGCCACGCAGAAGCATGTGTTATGATGACACCTTCCCTAATTAAAGTAAGGAACTTCCATTTAGCACCACAACTACAAAGCCAGAAATGTTCCCACAGAGACTTGTGCACAGGGAGAGAAGTTTTTGTGCACTGCACATTTGTCACCTGACGTTATCTGTGCTCTCAGAGTTTGTGACCTATATAATGCTACAAAAGGCACCAGTTCTCTGTACATGGCATAATTTCATAAAACTATGAAAAAAACTAGGTGTCTAGCACATTATATATTCATTATATATTATACACTGCATATCAATAACACACTATGTAAGTGTGTTACTGATACATTACAATCTGAATAGACTAAAACAGGTGGGCTTACTCCTTCATCCTTCCTGGAGAAAGTTATCCAGTGCCAGTGACCAAGTTCCCATCATGGAGACAGGGTGATTCACAGATGCCGTGCTAAAGTCCTGTATTTTTTTACATATTAGAGTGTTCTGCTTATCACCTGCACATCACTTCCTCTTTCATGGAGGACCTCCAAACTTCTTCAGACACTCAAGAAGTATGATGCAATAGCTAAAAATTAGGCAGGGTTATGGATATCACCACTTTTAAATGCAAGAATCTATACTGGCTAATCAGGTAATAGTCGGCTTATCCCTTTCAGAAAATTATTAAAGTTTACTTTTGATACCTGTGAACACAGCATGTCCATGTGCTGGTGTGTATCCACATCCTCAGGAAAAGAAATAAAAAGAAGGTTCTTGCTTAAAAATCAAGTTTGTAATTTAGAGGGAAAGCTGAACTTTTAGAACAAATATGTGTGTCTCCAGCCTTAAACAAGCAAACAAATTTTTATGGTCCTCTATTAAAAAGTTTAAGAAAAGAAAAAAAATGTTTCTGATCCTAATGTTCTTAAGCTGTTATTTATTTTACACTGAAATACAGAGGCCCCCCAACATATGTTTTTATACTTTTATAATTATTTTTATATATTCCTCTGAAAAAATCTATTCCAACAAAAGATTAATGCAAAAGGTCATCTCGTTTGTTCCCACTGTGTGTTAATCTAAGTCTCTGGTATGAAATGCTGTATTTATAATCCAAAGAAAAGAACAGGGATTGTCTGATGTGCTACTGAAAGTTATCAGGTGCCAAGTTTAGACCAGAGAGAATGTCATTGTTTGATAAACGGCCACTGTTTCTTCAAACCCAGCTGCCTTTGGCATATCAAATCTGTCAGAGGTGCTTACAGCAGTACATAGGTTATTACAACGCTCAACATATACTCCCATTTAGAAATGGCAAATCACATACCTTCAATGATTTTCATATTTGGTGACAGACTTGGATTATTATTCACTATATCATTTCCAGAATAAATTTCTATTTCCAGGAATGAGGTAAGGTTAAAGTTATGAAATGATGCCATGCTCCTAAGAAACCACGTTTTCTTAGATGTTAAATTAAAAACATTGATTCAGTTCAGCAAATATTCATAATTGGGTTTTTTGGGGGAGTTTTAACTTAGAATATTAATATTTAAGTGTGTAAAAAAAGGTGTAAGGATTGTAAAAAAAGGTGTAAGGATTTTCAATACTCCTGGAAGGGAATATAACTGGATTTCAGAATAGTTACTCAGCACACTTGAAAATCAACAAGAATCTATTTAAATGTTCCTCTATACCCAGAAAGACCTCATTTGGAATAGTTTGATAAGAGAATTACTTTACAATGCCAAGTTAAAAAAAAAAGATAATTTGCATGTTAATGCATTTTTATTAGATATGCAGAACTCAATAAACCCCAGAATTTATCCATCATAAAGAATTTACCCATGAGTTGGAACCTAATATATGTATTTATAATTCAATTGCCTAGCCTTTGACATACTAGCAATACTTTGGGTCATTATCTTCCAAAAAGAAAGTTACAGCAGGAAAAACTGTACTGGTCCAACCCTATTGCCACAGACCAGAGGATTAAAGAATGACAGAGTCTCTCCTTCCTCACACATGCATTTCATCACAGAAACACAGAGTGGTTTGGGTTGGAAGGGCCCTTAAGGGTCATCTAGTTCCAGTCCTTCTGCTGTGAGAAGGGACACCTCCCACTAGACCAGGTTGCCCAGGGCCCAATCCAGCCTGGCATTTGCGTTGTTCTCAACTCTGCTGGGTATTAGCTACTCTACCTCAAAAACTGTGCTTATGCACAGAAGAGTTTCAAATGTTGAAAGGATATTGGGGCCAAGAAAATGAACAGAAAAATAAGAAGTTAACTGGTAGCAGCTTGCTCTATGCAGAAAGCATGAGAAAGTAGTTTTCCAGTGGGAAGGGGTTACAGATGGGTAGATTTAATGGGATACATGTTCCTCAAGGACTGCTCTGGAGACAGTACGTGAGTAAAGCAGGGCAAATACAGCAGGTGGACTGAAGAGAGAGGAAAAATTAAAGAGAATGCAAAAAGCACAGCAATAAAGGAGCAAAACAGCACCAAAAATATAAACTATACCAGAGCACATAAACACCCACTAGGTACAGAAACGAAAGTGGTAATGAAAAAAACCAGAAATTAACATGAAGTTTTTCTTAACTTCTTGTATGCCTGTTTTTTAGGTTGAGGTTGTAACTACTTTGCGACAAGAAATCTTCTCAGTCCACTTTTGCCAAGTATCTTATTTACATAGGCTTAACTGGTGGGAACTACTAAATAGAATAATGTGATCTCCAATCAAGATAAATTAATCTGACATTTCCCTAGTCAGCTGGACTTCCCAGATGTGAGCTATGGCTCCAGGAGCAGCTGCCTGGACACCATCTGTGGTTCAGCTCCCAGTGGAAGATGCACAATTGCTGCAGGCTGTGCCAGTGACTTTCACTCAGCTTAACACTCCTGCATCTCACTTTAACTTGACATCTTTTAGGCAAGGTAGAAATCCAGACAAATAAATCTCCGCATAAATCTCCCAGTTTCTCCACTTCTGTCTTTCACACTTATTACAGCAATGCCTGGACTGGGAATTGGCCTGTGAGGTGGCAAGACGGTCACTGAGACAGCAGCTCAGAGCCTGAGGTACCCTTTCAGGTTCACTTCTCAGAGGGCTTCAATATTTCAATCCCAGTGTTTGACAACGTCCAGCTGGCAGGCTGACAGTGAGACACTCAGAGCACAAGCCAGAGTGCTTATTTTCCAGCAGGTGAACATATGAAAAACAAAATTCTGTTTGGTGATGACATCTTCAATCAGCTAAGTAATACAGCACGTTAATTGATATGAGTGAGTTTTATACACTGATACTGTAAGAAAACATGAGCTCCGGCTAAATACCTTGCAATAGAGGATTTTGGAAACATTTTTTGGCCTGTGAAATACTCAATATACAAATATTGCAAGCTCTGTTGTATATTGTTGATGCTGTCTTCCACCAGTTTAAGGCTGTGTTTTGAACACAGTAGGCTATTTACTGTACAACAGAGCACAGCCAGGGGACAGATGTGTGTTGGTACCTAGAAAGGCAGCCACTCAGTGTCTCTCCCCTGCTTGTCAAAGTCACATAGATCGAGTGTGCTGACAGCTGCCAAAAAAACCTGCCTGATGTCACTCTGGACATCCAACCTTTCCCTCCATACCTGGCACTGCTGAGTCCACACCCTGAATTCTGTGTCCCATTCTGGGCTCCTCACTTCCACACATATATTGAGGTGTTTGAGCAAGGCCAGAAAAGGGCAATGGAACTGGTGAAGGGTCTGGTGCACAAATCTTATGAGGAGCAGCTGAGGGAGACGGACGGGAGAAAAGGAGACTCAGGGGTGACCTGCGAGGAGGCTGTAGTCAGGTGGGGGTGGTCTCTTCTCCCAAGCAACCAGTACCAGGACAAGAGAAAATGGCCTCAAGCAGTGCCAGGGGAGGTCCAGGTTGGACATCGGGAGCAATTTCTTCATGGAAAGGGTTTCTAAGCATTGCAATGGACTGCTCAGGGAAGGTGGCGGCGTCACCATCCCTGGAAGGCGTTCAAGAAATGACTGGATGTGGCACTCAGTGCCGTGGTCTTGTGGACATGGTGGTGTTCAGTCATAGTTTGGACTCGATGATCTCAGGGGTCATTTCCAGCCTAAACGATTCTGTGATTCCGTAACTCATCATAAGCATCTCATCTGTACTCCTTGAAGTCAGTAAGAACCAGACTTTCCGAGCAATCCCTAAGCAGTTGGCTTTATTTGTGCTGAATTACCACCTAGCAGTCCGCGGAGTTTTTGTACACACACGTGAATAAACACTATTTACGCGAGGCTTTATTTATTTATGGGTGTTTTACTTCTCGAGCACGGCCCAATCCATGTCCATCCACAACTCCCGGCCCCTGCGCAGGCCACCGCCTCTCCCCGCCCCAAGGGCGGAGCCTCGCCAGCACGGACCAATCAGCGCCGCGGTAGCCGGGCCGCGGGGCAGGACTGGCGCGGGGGGCTGTCACTCACGTGACGTCACGGCCGGGATGAGCGGGCAGGCAGAGGTATGGCTGCGGCCGCCGCTGTGGCCTGGTACCTGCAGCCCGTGGGATGAGTGCCCTCCTGCAGCCCCTGGGGACGTGCGCCCTCCTGCAGCCCCTGGGGC
>VYXD01002344.1:91215-107243 GCA_013397195.1 Hylia prasina
CTGCAGCCCGAGGGAGGAGTGCCCTCCTGCAACCCCGGGGGATGTGCGCGCTCCTGCAGCCCGTGGGGATGTGCGCGCTCCTGCAGCGCGTGGGGATGTGCGCGCTCCTGCAGCTCGTTGGGATTGTGTGCGCGCTCCTGCAGTCCGTGGCAGCTGCCCTTCCCCTCTTGAGGAGGCCCTGGAGCTGGGCAAAGGGGGCGGGGTGCGTGCGCTACCGCCTCTGCCTTCCCAGGAGAGGGGTATCCATGGCTGGTGGGCGGCTGCAGCTCTGTGTGCAGGCCTCTGGTTGTCCCGCGTGTCCCCCGCCAGCCCCTTGTGTGGCATCTGCCACCCCCTCCAGGGGCTGTGGAGGCAGCCGCTCGGCAAGGCCGCTGAGCACCTCCCTCGGCCTGTGCGGCTCCTCTGCGGAGCGCTGCCAAGGAACGCTTCGGGACACAGCAGTGCGTAAAGCTGAGCTGCATCCCAGCGCCGGCGTGTCCTTTTTGCTCTCAGAAGCCGCCACAGGGGCACCTGTGCTGCCCCGTCCCCGTTCATTCCGCAGAACATGAGCGGGTCGTGTGTCTGGATCAGCTCCTCCAGCTGTCTGTGCTGATGGAGGCCTTGTGACCCCCTGGAGCTTTGGTTGAACCTGTGCTGTCTCCTGTCCCTGGGGAAGGTTCAGTCCTTGGCTGTGTGCAGGCTACTGCTTCACTCAGTGGTTACCACTGTGATTTTAAAATGTTTGCTAGACTGTGTCCTAATGTCATATTCTTATGGTTTAGGCAGCTAGTTAGGTCTGGAAAAGCTAGACATAGATACATAGAGCAAGAGTTATATCAGTGTATGCTTTGAAGCTTTATTTTCTAATGCAGAACATAAGGTGTGGAGTCATAAAATGACTTGCCCATTATTGTATGGAAAAGCTTTGAACCAGAGGTGCAGTTACTCATTTAGTACTCTTAAACAGAAGAAATGAAAACACGCTTGCTTGCAATTTTGGTTTACTTCTTAATTGTCTGATTTTTCTTCATAATAGTGTGTAGATGTGTAGACTGGGAACACTTTTTTTTTTTTTTCCCTTTTCTTTTTCTTTTCTTTTTCTTTTTTTGTTTTTTTCTCCCAACAATAATGAGTTTTGTTTCATTTCTAGGTTAAAGTGAAAATACCCTTTGGAAACAAATACCTTGATGCTAGCTTTTCTGTCCCAGAGAAGAAACCAACATATGGAGTGATTCTTACTCATGGAGCTGGAGGAGACATGAATTTCCCTCACTTAGTGTCCTTGGCAACCTATCTTGCATCCCGTGGAGTTCTGTGCCTGCGGTTTACTTGCAAAGGCCTTAATGTTGCCTACAGGACTAAGGCTTTCAAAGCAGCTGTGGTAAGGAGTGACCAAATTCTTAGACCAAAGCTTAGATCCATGGGTGTTGTCTTCCAGGTTTCTTAAATTACAGCCAGAGATTAGTCAAGCAACAGTGGGAAAATTAGAACCAATGTTTAGGTGAATGGAGCACTGTGTGTGAACAGAAACAGCAGAAGCAGTTCTTAGATGGGCAACAGCTGGAACAGCTGCCACAGGTGTGTGGGTTTGAGTTCAGGGAGAAAGAAAAGCCTGACAAAAAACAAGGGTGTTTCATGGGAAAAGAATGGGAGAATTTGGCATAGAAATGAGCTGGGTGATCTGGGAGGGCTTGTTGAGGGGAGGGAGATGAAAAGAGACAGCTTTGGAAGCAATTTTGAGAGGAAGTTGATCTGAGAATTGTGCTGGGTCTTAGAGGGTTCTCAGGTGGGAGAAACAGGCTTTTGGGAAAGAGTCTGGGGGGAAAGGGACTGGGCCACAGCAGAATTTGAAGCAAGAGAAGTTGGAATTAGCATATGACAGCTTTAGAACCAAAGTAATCTTTGATTCCAAAATCAGTTAAAACTGTTACCTGCATTTGTTTATTTCTGCTGCTACCGTATTAAAGATGTCCTTAGGTACCTAGGTTTTGCTAAAATAAGCAGCCTTTTGTTGCAAGAGTATCAGTTTAAGATTATCCCCCTGATCTGGGGCATGTAGGAAGGAGTGGAATTTTTTTCCTGATTATCTAGGGACTTTTAGTGGGGCATAGGAAGCACTTTGCATCGAGCATGAGGCATTTTTATAGGGGAACAAGGTCCAGTTCTAAAGGAATTTTGTGTGATGTCATTGTGATTATATGTACATTAATTTGAAGTCAGACTTTGCTGTCTTCAATGTAGATCTGCATTCTTTTTGAAAGAGGTTAGTGCATTTATTTTAATATGCTGCTATGTAAAGGTAGTTTTAAGGCATCTGCATCTGATTAGTTATCTCCTAAAACATGAAGAAATGTTGCTGAAGTTTATCTTCTCTGTTGAGCTTATCTGATTGTGTCACAAACTTTTAATTGGAAATACATAACCTCAAGAAGGGCATTTTTGCCAACCTGCGTTGCCTTTTGATAGGCCCGGAGTGTGCATGGGGTCTGTTACTATAAGTGAGTTGATACATAGTAATCACTTATGTTTTGGTAACTTGATAGGGCGTGGTAGACTTACTGAGAGCTAATGGGAAATTGATTCTGTTTATGTTGTTGCTGAATAATATGATGAAACCATTTGTGTGATAAAACCCGAGAGCACCTTGTGTGTATCTGTTCTTTGTTTAATCAGCAGTGCTGAAAGACCTTCCCATTTTCTGTGTAGTAGCTACAAACAGAAGAGATCTCCAGCTTCCCACCTGTCTTAATTCTGAATTGAAATGCTTCTCTTTTTCTTATTTCTTTAGGAATACTTAAAACTTTCTGATGATTATAAACTTTCCGGTGTTTTCCTTGCAGGTATTGTTTTTATTATCAATAATTTTTTTCTCTTACACTGTCTCTAATAATAGCAATCTGTAGGTATTCCAAATCTATCCCACTTTGGTGAGAAGTGAATGAAGCCTCCTTATGATACCATAGATGTTATTGAGGAGGAGGAAGGAAAGACCAATAGGTTGTATTTTCCAGGTACTTAGGGAGTAAACTTCATCACTGAGAAATTATAGGGCATGAGTTGTCTGATTATCCATGTGCACTTTATAACTGCAGGTCTTGAAGAATTCTGCATACTGTAAAATGGAAGACAGTTTTCACAAGACAGGTTTTGGTAATAAAAACCTAGTGGCAGATAAAAAAATCAGCTATGTTGTGTGAAAAGGGGAATAGATAGGGTGATTAGGAATATCTTGATAGGAGAAATTTTAAGTTTTCTCTTTAAGTGAAACCAAATCTGTGCTATAAGAATCAGCCACTTGTAACACTCAGTTACAGCACTGGCAGCTCATGTCTCCTGTTTGAGGAGATACTTCGATATTCCCTTGCTGTTACTGTCTGACTTCATGTTAAAAGTTCACACTTTTTTCCCTCCCTTCTACTTCTAGGCTGAAGTTCAAGGTGTGCATAAACACTTGCTGGATTTGTTTTGTGAGCAAAGTGAAATTGAGCACAGAATTTTGTTTTGAATTTGAGCAAATTGAGGTTGCATGAAAATAATGGTACAGGATAATATCATTGCTATCTCAAATTTCTAGGGTCTGGAGAATAGGACCAGTCCCTCTCCTCTTGGCCCCAGGATGGGCTGTTGTTCCTTCCAGTATTACAAGAGATCCCTATCCATTTATATTTTCTTTCTTTTCCCCTTCTTTTTTAAACAGGGATGTAAATGGGTTATAACTAGACACATATCTTAGCAGAAAATGTTGAAATTAGGATTAATGTTTTTCATGGAGTAAAACATCCCTAGTATTTTGTACCACTGAAATACACTCAGTTGGCTTGGTTTTGGGAGTTGTTTACTCAATCAGAATGTGGATGAGGTGACAGCAGATACTTTTTTTTTGCCTGTATTTCTGCATGGGAGCAAGGCCGTTCCATGGGCTCACGAGCTGCTGCCTCTGTGATACGTCAGCTGGGCCAGGATGATGATGATGATGGTTTCATTCAAGGACTCGTGTGTTTATCTTACCCATTGCATCGACCAAAACTGCAGTCCAAGCTCCGGGATGAGGATTTATTACTGATCAGCTGTCCAGTGCTGTTTGTCTCAGGTTCAGCAGATGAGATGTGTGAAAAAGTGAGTACCTTTGTAAATCCTGCTATGAAAGGGCAGTGTGGAGGAGAAGCAATGAGCCTCAGTGATGCCTGTATTTCACCTGATTAACAGCCTTCCCTAAATAGCTGTCTTCTGAAGGAAGCCTTGGGTAGGCAACTTAATCAGACACAAGGAAGCCTGGCAGTACTTTCTTTTGCTGCTTAAAACTTAATGGATCATGCTTGATCTTCCACTTTATCAAGCTCATCTTTGGGCCACTGAAATACCACTGAGACAACACTGCTAGGATTGTACAAATTAAAAGTGGCCTATGGAAGCAGTGAGTTATTTCCTATTTTGTTTTAACTTTCATATTACAAAACCTGCACTGTGCTACCAATTTTTCACACTGGTCACATTTTCATGGCAAATGCTTCTAGCAAAGCAGTTCTACCTACCCCCAAGTCAGGATTCTGTGGTAGAAAGTGATATTTTTGTAGAGATGAATAGCAGGTGTGCAGAGGCAGGTAAACAGTGCTCCTCTGCCTTGTTTGCTTGCAAACAGGCGTCTGTTGTTCTTGAACAGGTCAGTGTGAATGGCGGACTATGTGCAATTGGCATTTTCCATGCTTGGACAGTTTCTAAGGGAGTGATAGTGCTTTTGTGAGGAGTTGTTGCCAAAATACTGGGCTAGTGACCAGCAGATCCTTGGATTGCCCTCTTAGTGGGGAAATCTTTGACTTTGTGAGCTGGTTCTTTGATCTGTTTGCTGAGAAATTTCAACAGTGTCAAAGCCAGTCCCTAAGGAATTACATTGCTACTCGGCCTCTGCAGACCAGTCTGACTTCAATTCTATCATTTTACTGCCAGCACTCACCTCTGACAGTAAAAATGGAGTCCTTTTAAGTTCTAATTTTCTGCTATTCTCTGTTTGAGTGAGGGGCAAGCTTTGAGCAGATCCCAGTATTCATTTCCTGAATAGAGAATACATCCCATTTCCCATCAAGATGTTTTTCATGTGCACACTGATCCATTTGGTTTTTAGGTGCTGCCTATTTTGCCTTACATGGGCAAAGCAAGAGACATCTAGGTGTTTCAGAGCTTGTAGCAGCTGATTCTCTAATATTTGCGTTCTTATTTTCTCCACAGCAATTGCTAGAAGGTGTGGTGAGCAAAATGAAAGCTCCTAAAAAAATCCATTGGATTGATAAAGCAAACCATGGGATGGCAGTCAAAGGAAGAACAACAAACGATGTCATGGAAGAAATAAATGCACAAGTTTTTTCTTGGCTTAGAGAAAATGTTCAACTGCAGCACAAATAATTTGCAGTGTTCAAGCAGCATCTTCATTTATTTTTTTCTAAATGTGGCAAATGAGGGGTTTGTTATTTTTTTTAGAGGCATATTTTTTTAAAAGCTGATCTTTTCAGAAGTCTAAGTGCAAATGCAAATAAAGCTTTGTATGAATGAAAAAAAAGCAAAAAAATAAAGAACTACTTGAAGGACAGAAAATATATCATGGCAGTATTGTTCTCTGTGTTTCTATGCAAATAACTAAATACAATACTTGGGAATGCAGAGGATTAAGTAATGCTTTGGGCTAATACTTGAAGTAATATACTGGAAAAAAAAATCTTCTTGGACAGCATATCTTTAGGGTTCTTCAATTTCTGAGTATATTACTGATGCTGTACTCACTTGTAGTTAAAACCTACTGATTTTTGGGGTACTGCCAGCACATCCCCTGAGGCTGGTGAGCCTTGTGTACTGCTTTGCCTTGGTGCTGTATCCTGGCCTTTCCTGCTTCCAAAGCAGAGGCAGGGAGAGGAACCTCTGGTTGTTTAAAGTGTCTGCCACCTTAGGGAGCCAGATGCTGCCTGTGTGGGGAGGAGGAGGTAATACAGGCACATCTGGGCATGTGGAGCAAAGAATATAGTTCAGTTTCGAGAGGTCCATTGCACCAATGTCCTTTGTGTAAAGGACTTATCACAGGGGCCCTCTGATAAGTAAAAGCTGATAGACAAATTATGTGTAGTGATGGAGGAACTCCTGGAGCAGGAACCAGTTCTGCATCCATTGTGACATGTCACAGCAGGCTTCTATCCAGAGGGCTCTGAAGAGGCAGGCCAGGGTCTGCACCTCATTACCCATTAAGAGGAGGAACTCGGGTCCCTGTCTGAGCTCTGACACTGAGGAGTGGATGAAACACTCTGTGTGTACTGGCAGCTGCAGCCTTTCTCATTATGGGCTGTGAGTAACCTGTTGGTATAACCAAGCTTACAGCAATAGTGGAATTCTGGTTTTCCTTCAGGTTAACAAGATTTATTATGAACCCTACAGCAGTGTCTTTGAGATTCTCGCAGAAGAGGCAAAGTTATGGTCTGAAAAAAGATGCCTTTGGATGGGATAGGTAGATAGACAGAGTAGGGGGGAAGATATGCAATTCTCATCTGCCCTTTTCTGCAGAACAGTTTCATGTTTGTGGAAAGACTATAAACAAGCATGAGTAAAAAGTATCTGCATTTCCAAAGTAACTCAGCATAGGAACACGATTGATACAAACATGGTTTTTATTTTAAAAAGAAATTACAAAAATGTGTTTGATTAAGGCTCTGCCACCACTGCATGATAAAAAGGAAATCGGGGGTGCTTTGTTTCTTTCCATATGTTAATCATGAAATGGTAAACTTTAAAATACCCACTGACATTATCCACTGGCATACTAATCCAGATTTTTCTTCTTTCTTTAAGAAGACAGTCTGAATGTAGGTAAATACTGAAAAAAATTATTTACTTCTGTCAGAGTTCATCTTTGGCCTGCAGTCAAAAAGGAAGAAACATGTTTCAGTTAACTGGCAGCCTAATTTTTCACTGTCTAGTCCTGCAAATACATCAAGAAGTGTTTCTAAGTTCGATAGGTGTTAATGGCCTGGCCTGATAACTGATACTGTGGGGCACTGAGCAGCCCTGCTTCAGCAGGGCTGAATAGGAACTCAGCACTTTACATTTAACTCTGCATGTGCTGTACCTTTTTTCGGTGGCAAGTGCATGGGAAAAGGTCATCATCAGGCTGCTGCACCTTCTCCATCCCATCTCTGATTTTTGGTTCACTCACTTGTAAGCTGGCATATTCCTAGTTTTATGAAAAGGAAGGTATCGTTAATTCACAAATGTTTTAGACTGTACATCTGGTTGCCAATACTGTGCCAAGTCAGCTGAGCCATTCTGCACTAACTCTGGGGCTACACAATCTGTTCCTGCAGACTGTGTCACAGACAGGGTGAGGGAACACAGCTGCAGCTGGGAGCCCCTTCGGGTGCCTCCCTGGAGTTTGGTATCTCGGTGCTAATGCACAGATATTTTCAGCTGTGGTTCACAGGGTGTGCGTCTGATGTGGAATTCTTTGATCATTGTGGGCAACATATTCTGGCAGATTAGATCAAGATTTATGGGATCCCACTGCCTCTCAAAGAGCCAGTGTAGTCTTAAGGGGTTTCATAGGATATAATTGAATACAATGTTTGTAAACCAAATGAAGACTTTAATTGCTGCTACTTGCTTCGTGGCTTCAAGTACCAGACTGGCCAATTTCCAGCAGCTCTGTTGCCCTAAATTCTTGCTGTATGATTTCTATTTCTGTGCCAGTAGCCATTAAAAATATACTGACCTGGAAAAGTTTGAAATAGTAACAAAAAATATGGTCTCCCATGAGGTTGTTTCTTGCAAATTCTTGTCCAGATTTTGCAATACTTTTTGCCTGTCAAAGAAAATTAAAGTTTGGTTTATTTTTTTATTGCCCAGAACTAGTATTTATTTCAGGGTGCTACGGTTGGTTGTGGAGTTACAAATGATGCTGACAGTTTAGGATAACTCAAATAAAACATTCTTTTTAAAAGCATTGTTAGGAAAATACTCTTTTTTTCCTGAAGTTCAATTTGATTTCAAATTAAGAAAACTATTATGCATTTTAAGTATTAACGAAAATAAATTTCAAGTCCTCCTAGTATTTTTTTTTGCTTTGTTTTAAAGAAATTCAATTTTTGTTCTCTTCTAGAAACATCACTGTGTACTTCTAAATGTGTATTTTACCTCTTCATCATGATCTTTTGCCCACTGTAGTTTTTCTAGCAGATCACTCAGGTCACTTTTAAATGGGATGTAATGTTTCCATGGCTGCAGCTCATTATAAAAGTGCTCATAGTAGATGGAGTCTTGCTTTAGCACCACACTGTTTCCTGCTAGTAGATAAGGCAATCTGTATGCTGCCACTGTGCCATCAATATTAATTTGATATTTATACTGGAAAGAAAAGGACCAGAAGTTACTAAAAACCACAAGATCCCAGTGGTTTGGTTAGGTTTTATTCTGAGGGCACTGGTGTTACTGACTTGCTGATATTGAGACAGGTAGGACTGGCTAGGCAAGCATCAATGTCTAAGAAGCTTTTATTATCTAGTTTGGAATTCATCACAGTGCAGAGTACACAGAGCTTCATCAATTAAGTTCTCCAGGAATTCTTAGGTGCTCATCCTCGGATGTGAGGGTAGATGTGCCACTTCATCCACCGATTTTCCCACTATGTTAGTTATGTTAGTAGTCCTGATCACTGAATCAGGAAAAAGAAATAAAAAGGAACTTTATGTTACATAGATTACATGAGGTTCTACAGAACCTTTAGATGTAAATCAGACATTGCTATCCTAAGGGTAAGAGCTACATAGCAGTTAATCCCACTGGAGGGATGTCTAGTCATGGTTGTTACCGGTGGTGTCCTGAAAAACTAAAAATCACTTTATTTTCAGTAATACATACTACGTTATTTGATAATGGGAAACAGTGAGAACTGAGTTCTATGAAAAATGATTAGTGGCTTACCTTAAAAAAATCAAAAAATGAAATATGCTTAACAATAGGGCCATAGAGGTTTTCATCATGTTTAAAGAAAAAGAAGTTTGTGAAAGCAGCATCTATGATCTCTGGATATTTCCTGCTGAGTTTTACAAGCTCAAGCCTTTCTTTGCGGCTGTCACGTCCTCTCCAGAAGGCCGTGGTATTCTTGTCTTCCCACGATGGGCCAGTGTTTGCTTGGACTGACATCATATCCAGGCTGACTCTGCAGGAGCAAGAAGTGATTTAATAGTGAAGCCTACCGGAAACTTTTTAAAGTGCAGTTTCTTAAAAGAACAGTACCCATAGGCAGAGAGCAAAGATGAAGGCAAGTCATGATCACACCATGATGTGCTACTGTATCAGTCATTTGCAGCAACAGAAACAGATAATGAATGTTAAGTTCACAGCCGTGTGGCATGACAGCATCATTCAACAACATGGAAACAATACCTGTCAGCTGTCATGGAAAAAAATGGATAAAAGTGGATATGGCTGCCAGAGGAAGTGATGCAAGGTAGTGTAACTTGCTTAATAAAACATATTGCATGTCCTTAAAAATGTTAAGAAATTAAACACATAAACTGGGAGGGCAAGGGATAAGAAATTTAGAAAAAGTCTTGACAAAAAAAAAGGAACCTGAACTAAATGCAGTGAAATGATAAATAAGTTCAAGATGGATTACAAAGATTTCTTAGAAGTAAGCTGTCTTTGTAGTGCTTCACGACAGAACAGAGCAGTTACCAAACTGGGAGGGCAAGGGATAAGAAATTTAGAAAAAGTCTTGACAAAAAAAAAGGAACCTGAACTAAATGCAGTGAAATGATAAATAAGTTCAAGATGGATTACAAAGATTTCTTAGAAGTAAGCTGTCTTTGTAGTGCTTCACGACAGAACAGAGCAGTTACCAAGGCTAGTTATGGTCAGTAATCAAAGTGGGAGATGCTAGCTCCTAGTTCAAGAATTCCCAAAAGCTATGTTGGGATTTGAAAGGTACACAAAAAAAGGATTCTAACAAAATCAGACAAAAAAGACACCTGGCCAGGTGTCATCAAGTTCATGGGGGGAGAAACAAAGCAAACAAATCAAATGCCTAGTCTTGAAACACTCTTAAGTGCTATTTTCAGTGATTTGACCATGTTGAGATAAATTTAGATTTTTGAAATGAAACAGTGAAATATAATGTTAATATATTGATTACAGAGTCACTGCCTACCTAGAGTGCCAGTGTCTCGATGGATAATGAAAACAGTTAATATAGTGTTAACACACAGATCTCTATGGAAGATCATTCATTGTGAATTTTGTGAAAAGTTTAAGCCATTTCTTACCGTCCCATAGTCTCCAAAACTGAGTCTGTTAAGTCATATGTTGGCATGACAATGTCTTTTGACTCACTGGACCCACACCACGAGAAGATTGGGTGCAAATTCTGTGGGGGCTTCCTTTTCTCCAGAGGCCAGTCCC
This sequence comes from Hylia prasina, assembly GCA_013397195.1. Classification (NCBI taxonomy): domain Eukaryota; kingdom Metazoa; phylum Chordata; class Aves; order Passeriformes; family Sylviidae; genus Hylia; species Hylia prasina. Next base: position 101,623 of record VYXD01002344.1, read on the forward strand.
CCAGATTAACAAAAAATTCTACATCTGGCATTTTCACCTAAACAGAAGCAAATTAGGCACAAATGCAGTTTAACACAAAACAATATTCTGCTGGCACCCTGCATTTTGAAAACAACCTCACTAAGATGCAAAATAGCCAGGTGTCTAATATAATTAATGTACCTGTAATAAATAATTGACATTTAGAAACCTGTTAGAAGGACTGAGACCACAGAGTAAAGCTTACAAAATAGTATTTTTTAAAAGAAAGATTTGTACAAAGTCACATAAGGCATAGGAGCACCCTTGTTAGAAGATGGTTTCCTGTTATACTTTATATGATTGGCCACACAATCTTTTTATCAGGCTAGCACTGGGACCTAGTCAGCAATTGAATAGTTCCAAGGTAAGTTGGATCACCTTGTTACTATATGGAAAAGTGATGGTGGCTGGTAAATCAGTTTTCTGTCACATCAGTGATCTGATTCACCCTGTGTCTGCAGGATGCCTAAATACAACAGAAGAAACAAACAGCCATGATGGAAGACCACATTTAGTCAGTGCTTTGGTTAATTATTAATCATAACATCACCACTTAATTAAAATATTTGGTAGTGTAGAACTATACCTGAAATCACTGTCACAGACAAAAAGCAAGAAAAATACTGTTGATGGCCAGGAAGCAGGACAGAGGGCATAGTTTTGCTGCTTTATGAAACTGTGATGCACCCCTATATTAAGCATTGTGTGTGGCTTGGGTATTCTCAAGTGAAACAAGAAAAGGTACAAAGAAAGGCAGCTTTGTAGTTTTCCAAAGAAAGGATCAGCTTCCTTGTGAGGAAACACTGAAAATAGTGAGACAGTTCAGTCTGGAGGGCAAAACGCAAAACATGACATATGGCTGCATTTTTACAGAACCCTGGAGGCACATAAAAAGGTCAGTGCAGAACTAATGTCATTATCTCAGTACACTCTCTTAATTTCATTTTTAAAAAAATCTCCAACACATCCCCCTCAGTTGCTTCTTTTAAAGCAAAAGAAATTAATAATTTGCCAAATATCACTCTTGTAAATGGTGGAATATATTATTTTCCTTTCAAAGGGTGTTTGCTACAGTCTAATGCTCAGCACTAAACTTCATTACTATGGTGCCATCTAATGGTTGTAATGGGCAAACCCTAGAAATGGCATTTCCTACACATCCTCAGCGGCAGAATCACTCAGCAGCTTAAATATTCTTCTCCAATCAACTACCTACTGTCACTCAGTGACACTATCCTAATAAAAACTCTTATTTAATGGGACAGACAAACTGTGTTTTCTAGATTTGTGAACAGTTTCTGATTTTGGAGTTAGCAATCCTTTTTCAACTTTTAGTCTAAAGTCATTAGATGCAATTTAACTCCATTATTTCTTGTCCAACACTACTGACATCAAGAACAGTTTACTTCCATCTTCCAGAGAACAATCTTTTAGACAATTATAGCCTACATTCATGTCTTCCCTTAGACTTCATGTCCTCCTGTAGACAGAGTTAGATGAAATAGTCCCCAGTTAAATTAATGTCCATTTGTACATTTAGTCATTTGTTTTGAACTAACATGTGCAATGTTAGTTCAGCAATGTAAGAAATTGAGCAATCCGTTAAAGCAGGACACCCAAAGACAGACAAAGTAGCATAACTGATCCATCACTAATCCTGAGGATAGTGGAAAGGTTGCTTGATATTTCTTTAACATGTTAACTTGTGTTCAGCTTTTTGCAACAATGTACCTACAGAAACAGATTTTTCTGTTACATGCGACAGGATGATTTATTTATTCTACAGAAAAAAAACCACCCGCCTAACTACCACACACTGTCTTGGCTTATCAAACTCACCTATAAAAGCCTGCTTATTCAATTAATTTGTGATACTCAATCTGATGGCATTCTAGAACATGACAGCTTCAAACAAGGAAAATCCATAACCTTTCCATAATTAATCAATGAACAAGAGTATTTTAACAGAAACAGCAACAAATATGCTGACGTGTATTCAAGCCCAGGCTTCTATAAATTAGGACATGCAGAGTAAGTGGCTGTACAGGCGTACTCACCTTCCTTGTCAAAGAAAGCAGTATGGCATCCATGAAAATTCTGAAGCCAACATGTTCCCCATATGTCTTTATATAAACCTGAAAATAAACAAAAGTTTTACTGGGTTGTGGGCCTGATATTTCTGGGTCTGAGAGATTTTAGTCTGCTGGGAGCCCTTGAATTTTTCCCAAGGGAGAATTTCTCGGGAAGGCTTCTTCTCGAAACATCTTGGCAAACAACTAGCCTTTCTCAAAACAATCTCAGTCCGGGTGGTGTTTTGCTGTTTCTCTATTTTAACCACTGGGATTAGAGAGGTGTCGTTCCTATTCACCAATCATGTTCAGTCTGTATCTTAACATCTTAAAAAAGCTAGTAAGAACTAGACAATACAGTTTTTTCTATGCTCTTTGCCTTCTGAAATATTTGGAGTCTCTCGTGTTTCTTTCGTGTCCTACAACAACACTGGGTGATTTCATTTCAGAGAATGGCTAGCACAATTAAGAGCTCTTTTAAATGCACAGTAACTAGTCAGACAGATTGTATGGCTGTACAGATTTATTAATCAGCTGGGAAGCAGTAGAAATCACAGAAAAGAGAAACACAGTGATGAAAAAGTGATGAAAAAACAAAAAACTACAAGCTTTTCTTGCTTTTGCAGATGTTTGAGGTCTGTTTCATAGAAAAAGAAACTGTTGCTGATTTCTGTGGTGTTTGTTCTTCTAATTTCCATATAAACCTCCACTGAATAAGCTTTGTTATAAAGAATTGTAGCTCTGATCCTCAGTGCAGCTAAAAGTGGTATTTCTTTACCTCAGAATTAAGCACAATGTAATTTATTGATGCACTTCAAATTAGATGATCGTGACACCTCACAGCAGTATTGCCCAGAGAACAGGAAACTGAATTAGCATTTAGGAGACTTGGGTGTGTGCCCAGTACTCATACTGATTGCCTGGAAGGTAATTTGCTTTCACTGTGTTTCCGTTGTAATGTGGACAAAAAAACACTTACAAAGTAGGACAGCCATTGCAGAGCTCATACACAAACTGCAAAGTATTCAAGGACAGAGAAACAAGCAAAGTCTTGTACTTAAAGAACACATGACAAGAAGCTTTTACAACTGAGCAACAGTTGTTGCTCAGACAACAGACAAACTGTCCAGTTAACACAGCTTGCCACCAAACTCCCATATGGACTTCAGCTCAACCAGATTGCATACCTCATTGTCTTTGATGGTGTAGTGACATAAACTCTGTCTTTGTCCAAACCTCTGTGGAATTTCTTTTGCAATCTTATCTGGGTCAACAGTGGGAAAATTTGCTAAGTCTCTCTGAATCTGTGGAATTGTTTGAGGGCAGTTCATTTCTTCCAGCCATGCACTGCTTTCCTCCTGAGGGCAGTCACAGTTTTCATGGTAAATAGGTCCTATTGGGAACACAATTATTATTTTATTTTTAATAAGTCATAATATTGAGCTGTTGAGATCACAGAACAGGGTCAGGCACTGAACATTCATTGCTTAGGGCCAAAACTTCAGCAACTCTAAGTGGACAGGTCTGGAATTTTTTTTTAACTCTAATGGAGTCATGCCAACCTGCATCAGCTTCTGTGTGAGCCCTCTACTTGTATTGATTAGGCAACAGGTTAACAGCATTTGTTTCCTTTTATTATTTTGAATACTATGTGTAGGATGCATATAATGCATCCATAATTCCAATGGGATTTGATAGTCCAGAGAAGTACTGAGGTCCCAAAGTATCCTATGCTTGTAGTAAAAGACATTCTGGGACACATTTCGTGAGCCATGACAGGAAACCTGTGTGTAGCAATGCCTCTTACCTTTTAAAATATATGGAGACTTTGCAACATGTTTATCTCCAGTTTTGACTTCTATCCGGAGGCTTTTGTAGCTTGCATACATCCTGTACCTCACAAGGAAGGAACCATCTTTCCTGTCCAATACTTGCACACCAACACGAGTGAACTGTTCTTCAGGAGCAGTGATCTTCACCTGGAATGCATTTTCACCTGGTGATGAAGTGAACCTACCCAGAGAATAAGTGGGAACTTAATAAACCAAGGAAACATACAACAGGGTTCTTAGTCAGGTCCATTCCTTTGCAAGTCAACAGATTCCCAGTGACTTCTCTGAGCCATGTTAGGCCTCTCAAACACATTCTCATGTTCACTAAAACACGTTAATAAGTCTATTATTTTACATTCAGAAGCAAAATGTTCTCAGATTACCTTATTTTCCAGGTATTATTTAAGGAAGTAAAGAACCAAGTTAAAATTCTTAATTATTACAGTAGCTTATATGGGGAAAAAAAACAGGGAAAAACATTATAGAGGGATCACATGATTCAATGTGTAAATGAGGTGTTTTGGTAGAATTCACCATATACCAAACATAGAAAAACCTTCATAAAACCAAATAAAATAATCTGAATAATCATGAAGTTATCACATATCATTGAGGTATTAACAAAGTTGGTGCAGTCAAAATCCTTCCACCTTTCTTCCGGGCAGTGACCAGGCTCTTGGGCTGTAACTCCTTAGTTCAGCCACTCCCACCACCTTTCCTAAAACTTGTCCAGGCATACTTGAGAACTGCCGGTTCAATTAAATGTAAGAAATATTTACTATCCAAGTTAAGCTGAATTGGCAGCTTCCATACTCACACAAGCCATGGTGCACCTAATCTGGATGACCTTGATGGAGCATTCTGAGCTATCTAGTTTGTATGACCAGTTTTCCTAAATAAATGGAAAGCAATGAGTGTCCTCTGAAAATCACAGAATCAGAGTCATTAAGGTTGGAAAGGACCACCAGAGATCATCTAGTCCAATGCCCCTGCCAAAGCAGAGTCACCTGCAGCAGGTGACAGAGGAATGTGTCCAGGGGGTTTGCAAGTCTCCAGACAGGGAGACTCCACAGCCTCCCTGGGAAGCCTGTTCCAGTTCTCTGCCACTCTCAGGGGAAAGTTTTTCTTCATGGGGGGATGAAATTTCTTGTATTTTATTTTATGCCCATTGCTCCTCATTCTATTTCATTCCTACGAAGTTTACTTATTGGCCTATGGAGTAATTCCTAAATGATTCTACTGATCTTGTGCCTTGGCACGTAGGAGAAATACTTACGTTCCCAACAGTGGAAACAAACAGCATGCTTGAGCATAACCAATTAAATGTATTAGTCACTGCTAAAGTTTTGACAAAGGAGAATAAATCATTAAGTTTTCCACTGACTAACACATATGTTTTACTGCTGAACGTTTTCATCCTCTTATCTCATCCCCTCGCGCCGTTATTTGATACTCCTTGAAAAGATTAATTAGCTCTTACCAAGTGATATACACAAAGAGTCACGTAGAGAGCTTTTAGCCCGCTCTTTCTACGAGCAAACCGCAAGCCTCTCGGTTTGACCCTGCCCAGAATCTCCCCGAAAAGCCGCCGCCGCCCTCACCTCAGCCCCTGGGCGTCCACGGCCTGCACATAGAAGTACCGTGCGGGGAGCGCGGCCGCGGCGCGCAGCCCGGGCCCCCACACGGCGCTGCGCTCGGC
>VYXD01002344.1:109945-125801 GCA_013397195.1 Hylia prasina
GCTGTGTCTGCTTCCGGCGCGCCCGCGTCCCCGCTCCGCCGCGGCCGGGGAGGCGACGCCGGCGAGCCCCGCTTCGCGCAGGTAACACGGGCCGGGGGCCGCCCTGCCGGCCCCGCCGCTGCTGCTGCTCCTCCTCGCAGGCGCCCAGGAGGGGAGCGAGCCCGCGGTCCCGGGAGGCCCCTTCCCCCAGCCCGCGGCTGTTCACTCTGGAGCCGACTGGCGGCAGCGCGGGGGGAAGGGCGGGTGCTTGGATGTTTCCGTGCGCTCCGCCGAGCGGAACCCGGCCGGCCGTGGGAGGCTAGAGGCGCCCCCGGGGCGCTGCGGGTGCGGGGCAGCGACCCGAAGCCAGCGTTGCAGGGGGAGGCTGTGGAGCGGAATTCCTGCCTCCTTCGCGCCAGGTTCCCATCTGCGGCGCGTGTCTGCAGACGTGCGAGCTGCTGAGATGACAGATAACACACACGCTGTCAGCTTGCCCTTTAAAAATGATCGTTTAAAGCAAGCCAGCAGCCGTCTAAATTTGGTTTTGGTAATTCTTAGCTGCCATAAACAAAACCTGCTTTTCTTTCTCACGTCTTGAAGAATAAGAGGCACGTAAAAATAAAGGGGAACCTTTAACAGCTATAGGAGGAAAGCACTGGAACAGATTGAGGGTGGTGTTGTCAATTTACAATCGATAGAGGTTATAGTTACTGTAATTGTATGCTTGAACTTCACTTGCAGCAGAAGTTTGTGGGATTCAGCAGAATTAAGTGACCTTAAATTTCTGTATGATGATTTATTAATGTGTATAAATTATTCTGTACTCCATATTTACAGTGTGTTGTGACAGGGATAGAGGAGAGCAACCACAACCAAGAACATGTAGAAAGGTTTTAATTTTTTTATTTTTTTATTTGTGTGCTGCTTTATAAGTGTAATTGCTTATTACATCCTCATCATGATATCACTGCAGTGTATGCTGTTGGCACCTCACAAATGGTAAAAAGTGCTGATTGTAGAGTTCTAGAGATGCTTAGAGAAAGACACCAAGTGTGTTGTGGTATCTTGAAGGGTATTTCAGTTTTTATTGGCTATGAGTTCAAAGATAATCTTTGTGTGTATTTTATGTTGATTGAGACACCTGTACTAACTTACCATTTTTTTCAGGTACCTCACTGATACCTTGCAGAGGCAATGGAGGCAATGATGAAAACCCTGTTGTAATTAAAACATAAAGGAAAGGTATTCTTTGCTGTGCAATACTCTTAGTATCATTCAATGCCTACTATTTCAGAAGATGAAAAAGAAAATGGTTCTGGAAATAATGGAAACACTGAAAACAGACCTGGGAAAGAATCCCCGGAAGCCTCTCTTCACGATGCTGTGAAGCCATACTGCATGTCAGACGCCTCCACTGCATCCTTGGTGTCTAGGGAAGATGGGCATTATCCATGGGGATGTCCTGTGACTCATACAAGAGAGAAGTTTTATACCATCTGCTCAGACTATGCTTTTTTAAACAGAGTAACATCTATTTGTAAAAGTCCAAGTGCTTCAGTTAGTGCCTGCCTATCAAGCAGTGCTGCCTTAAATGTTGGAAATAATACATCTAATTTACTCAGCGTTCAAACTGGTGCTTCAGAGATTATCTACAGTGAAGATGCTAACTTGGAAAGCCTGCCTAGCAATCTTGGAAAGCTTCCACTGGCATGGGAAATAGACAAATCAGAGTTCAATGGCGTGAACTCAAATCTGAAGAACAAAGCAGGTGAGGTGGTCAAGTTTTGATGTGAAAGGAAAAGGCTTCATGTTTCCAGCTTGTTTGTGAAGGGGGCTGGCCAGCATGTGTATTCTGTGAGAAAGTGCTTTAGAAGAGCCTGTACTTCATTTCAAGGAACCTGCTCATCAGGACAGAAGAGAGAGAAGCAGTGAAAATCAAGTGTAACTGCCAGGGGAAATAGATCCAAAGCAAGGCTGACTTCTGTTTAACTGTGTAGTATTTGGGGTGGTTTCTGGTATCCCTCCCAGCCCTCCCCCTGTGTTGTTGGAGTGGTTTTTTTCTTCTGTTTTAGTAGGACCTAGTATTACGCATCTGGATGTATAGCTTCAAAATTGGACAAAAATATTTCTGCTTTAGCATGTGGCCCAACTCTCTGTTTTCTGCTGTCACAGTGGCTTATAAAAAGGAAAATACCTTGGGTGTCTGTTATTATTAATGGATTTGCATATAAGTTTTCATCAGAAACTGTAGCTGGTTGCAAGGCTGGTAGTGAAAAATAAGCATTTCATTATTTCCTTGTGTACTTAATTTTAGGAGATGGGAGGTCCACGTTGGTCCGAGAGTCTATTTCTGGGATGGGTGATTTAATGCATTAGAATAATCAGATTGACTTATCTCTCTAAACAGTTGGGCAGGTCATCATTAATTCTGTTCATGATCTAAACACCATGTTGTTTACAGAGCTAATGGCAGCTTTACAAACCTGTTGACAATTCAGATTATGTATTTGGGCTTTCTCCTTTCAGTTAATGTTTAGTCCCAGTTTACATTTACTAACACAACCAGTGTCTCTATTTGAGCTGTATGCTATTTTTTTTTTTATTTAAGAAGAAAGCTGTGAATGGCAAACTGGACATTCATTTGATTCTGAAATTTGATTTGCAGGCAACATGAAGAAACAAGGGACAAAGAAAAAATCTGTGGATAAAAAAAGCAAACAATACAGGGAGTGTCCTCAGCGTTCAGCTCTTGAAGATGTGAAGGAGAGAAAAGTGTTGGACCTTCGGAGATGGTAGTATTTATGAATTCATTTATGAAGTTATGAATTTATGAACTACACTAACCATGTAGGTTCTCAGTAAACACTGTTGCTAGTTACCTGATTTCAAACGTCTCAATAATGTCTTCGTAGTTTTTATAGTAGAAATGTTAAGCATGCACACACTGTCTCATGCATTCTAGAAGAAAAATTAGAGCTTCCTTCCCATCTGTTGAAGTTCTTAAAACATTCTCCTGTCTAAATATTCCTTTTACTTTTTGTAAAGGGAAAAACTTATGTCAGGATTCATTGCAAAACAAAATACAGGTTCAGTAGCATGGTCGGGCAAAAAATAACCTTAAACGTACCACTGATACATTTCACTTCTGATTTTACTTTCTATTGGGGTATACTTGATCAGAATCTGTCAAATCTATACAGCTATTGTTGTATTAATATAGCTCACTAAATTCAATTAGTTTAATGCATCTGTCTGGTTCTAACTTTGTCTGTGACACCAGAAAGTTAGAGTTAACCTAGGGAATCTGTGGCCCAGAAGGACATTCATTAGTAAATTGGTGGAGATGCGGTTTGCCACAAGGGCACATGTTAGAAGAGATAAAACCATATGTTATATTAGTACAGATTCATATTTTCCTACAGGATCATTTGTGCAGAATTCCCACAAGGCTGTTAGAAATCTGACTGATTTATTTGAAATAGGGTAGTGGCATCTGGCAAAGAAATTAGTTAACATGTTTGCTTAATTTTTGTTTTAAGGATACAATTGTTTATGGTGTTTTGTTTGCTTTTTTATTTTAATACAGATGACATAAAACCATTCAGTATAATGTGGCACTTTAGTGACATGGCACACAAAAAACTAGTTCAGGTTTGTCATATGCATGAGTCAAGATTGTGTTACTAATACTTTGAGGTTTTTCGTTTAAGGTATTGTGTTAGCCGACCTCAATACAAGACTTCCTGTGGAATTTCATCCTTAGTGTCTTGCTGGAATTTCTTATATAGTACACTGGGAGCTGGAAGGTAAACTCACATATAGACTGCTTTGCTTTGCCTCTAGAGTGTCAAAGATATGTTTCTAACTACAACACTTTTTTTTTTTTTTTTTTTTTTTTTAAGTTTACCCCCCATCACTCAAGAAGAAGCCTTGCATATACTGGGCTTTCAGCCCCCATTTGAGGAGATTAGGTTTGGTCCCTTCACTGGAAATACAACTCTAATGAGGTATGTTTGGTTCTTTTGATGCAGCTAAGAGATAGAACCTTTGAAAATAAGATAGTAGCTCATTTATTTAAAAACAAAGTGGGTGACATGTTAATCCTCTTAAGTTTTAGAATAAAGAAGCATACCTGAGTACTCTGACAATGAAACTTCTCAAAGAGTAGTTTGCACTGGCCATTTTCAATGGTGTGATATTGTTACACAGGTCAGGTCAATGTGAAATTCTATTTGATTTTTGGTTCAGCTTGTGTAATAGTTGTATAATACTCTAATGAGTTAAGTCTCCTGGTTAGGAAACTTTCTCTTTACACTTATTTTCCTATTTTTGAAAATGTATGTTAAATGCTTGCCAGTATCACTGATATGGCCTGAAAAGACAATTGGTGTGCTATTAGCTTAATGTAAAATGTAATTTAAGAATTGAAAATGGGATAGTGCTGAATCTTTGCTGCAATGGAGCTGTTCAGGAACAAAAACATGGGACTGGAGTCAACTCTTTGAAATTTTTTATTGTTTCTGCTCTGCTGTTTCCTGATATTTATAGGTTGCACCTAAATCCTTTGTGCCTTTTTTTTTGGTATTAAATTAATAAGACATTCTAGGATTAAACAGAGCCAAGAAGCCTATTTTACTAGACTGCTGAATATTTTGACAGGGCTTTTGTATGTTACCCTTTGGTTAGATTAAAAACTTTTGCAGTATTCTTGCTGCCTTCATGAGTTGATTTAGTTAATTGCATTTGATTTAATTAACTTAATTAATTGCATTTGATTTAATCAAATTAGCATTTGATTTAGTTAATTTTTTTTAGGGCAATATATAGTGTTTTGCTGATCAGGATGGTGTTGGAAAATTTCCATACATGCTTTAGGAAATTCAGATCCAGGATTTGTGTCTCTTCAGGAGTATGTCAGGGTATAGCACCTCTTATAGACCAAGCTGATATAATGTTTTGTATCTCTGCAGACAAAAGTTAAAAAGTTAAACTTGTAATTCTTCTTTGATTTCCCCTGTGAGCATCCCCTATGCAGCAGCTTTTTTTTTTTTTTATTTTCCTGCCTGGTCCAGTAATTTTAAAGTACTTGGCAGATTGGGAAACAGGAGGTCTGGGAGCCAGCCCCACAATCCAACATAGCTTTATGATGGAGGTATTTTCTTCAAACATGTGAATTTGAATCTTCTAATGGGGAAAATTTGCTGGCCTTTCCTCACTTAGTGCTGCAGTGGGGAGTTGCAGTATGAGGCTCCTGTAATGCTCAGGCTTTGTGAAGTTTAGGTGAGAGAAACCCAACAGGATAAGCGGAAGGTCTCACTTGAAGGGTCCCTTCTGTTGTCTTAGATTTAATTTATGTACCTGACAAATCATGGTTGAAGTTTGGCACCTCAGAATTTGTTTGTCTTTCTAAAGGCTGAATAACTGAACATCAGAGGTGACTGGGCTAAATACAATAGGACCAACATTTCACATCCCAGTCTTTGGTTATTATGGATCTATGTCAAGTTTGGAAAAGCAAAATGAAGGAAATGGCTCCGTGTATTTACTTCTCTGTCTAGGGTATGTTAAGATTTGTATTGAGTGCTGTGGTCACCTCCAATCTAAATATTAGTGAGGTAGGTATTTACTAGCACACCAAAACTTTTTTTCCTAAACTGTCAAAGCACAGGAAAAGAGTGAGGAAATGCATTTAATAACTCTTGAGTTACTACAATCTTTAAGCTTATTGTTGCAGATGGTTTAGGCAAATAAATGATCACTTCCATATCAAGGGATGCTCATACGTTCTGTATAAACCTCATGGGAAGAACAAGACAGCTGGAGAAACTGGTACGTAGCTAATCCTAAAGCATTTATCTTACAGTGTATAAATTGAAAAATCCTGCAGTGTGTAGCATGTGACAGGATGAAGTCTGTAAGTAGTACTCCAGTCTAAGAAAAGGTATCAAATAGCTCCAGGTTGGCTGATTTTTCTGCTTTTACTTTTTCTCTTATTTAGCTAAAATTTTCATTTATACTTTTATTATGATAAAATACTTTGTGTGCTATATATTCTGCTGTCACAGAATTTAAATTTTAAGGTATCCAGACAAACACTGCATTTCCAATTCTGTGTTGTTGTGTGGGAAGATTTGTTTGCTGTCATCCACTGGGAGAACAAAAAGTATTAGTCCTTACTTAATGTTTTATGCTTTTAAAAAGCCCAGTTTTAAAGGTAATGAACTTGCCTGTTCTGCCTGACTGTAGCTATCATCCCTCTCTGAAGTTGGGCAATTATTCTGAATTAGCTTATGAAGCTGCATTTTTGTCTATATTTTAGGTGTGCTATTTAAAAAATTTTGCTTTTGTGCACAGTTTACTAGCCTTTGGTATAGTCTGGGTAATTCTAACTGCAAGGTTCTTTAAAAGCACAAAATCATGCTGAAAAGTTTTAGAGATTATTAAAAGGGAAATTTTTTTTTTCTTGGTATCCCACTTGAAAATAGTTATGCTTCAGTGCCTGTTGTAGTGTGTATTTCCTAGGTTAAGAGATACTGTTGGCTCTCTTTTAAATTTGATTTTGATCTAAACACAAAACATACTTAATATTGCGTTTCCCTGGCACAGACTGTGCAGCAAATAGTATTTAATTTCCTGCCTGGTACAAAAAAGTAATAAGTTCAGTATCAAAAGTGTATTTTGTGCATGCCTTTCAGGTCATGTCCTCCCACTTATAAAGCAGTGTAACTGCTTTGTTGTCAAATAGGTCTTTTTTTTCTGCTGAATATGTTACTCAGGATCAAAAGCACCCTGGCCTGTAACCTGATCTTCCTTTGTAGCTGCAGGGGCCCTTGCAAAGCTGACACGAGGACTGAAAGATGAATCAATGGCCTACATCTACCATTGCCAAAACCATTATTTTTGCCCAATTGGATTTGAAGCAACCCCAGTAAAAGCTAGTAAAGCCTATAGGTAAGATACTGTGTTTATGCTTATCTGTGCTCATGCTTATTTTAGTGGAAGAAACATACAGAAAAACTTTTTTACATTTTTAACTTTTTTTTACATTTTTCTCCATAAATAACATTTAAGTTTGTGTCATATAGGCATCTGTCTGAGCTAGAAAAACACTACAGTGTGCTTTGAAAGGACTGGCTTAAAATGAAACATAACTAAACAGACAACATTGAGAGAACTTAAAAGAGAAAACTGTAAGTGATATTAAGAAATTGTTTGTGTAAAGACCTTCTAGCCAGGTAGAGAGAAGGAAATTATTTTATTGAAGGACAAATGAAGGTAACTAATCTGAAAAATAAGAACCTATAGGCTGAAAAAAGGCTGTGGGAGGGTGTGTTTAAGGCTAAACAATAAAAAGCCAGCTAATTATGGGGAGAGTTTGTTCCTAGAGAGCTTGGAAGAGAAAGCAAAAGAAGTGTGTATATGTTAGAATTTTCCTTTATAAACTAGAAGCAAAAAGTCTACAGTGATATTAATCTTTCATGAGGTGGATGTGATGAAATTTACATTTATAAACCAGCGTTTGTGTATGGCAGGTGCAGGGGTTGTGTAGGTATCACAGGATGGTGGTTATGTGGTTTTTTTTGTATGTTTGTTTGTTTTGTTTTGTTTTTTTTTTCATTAATGTTGGCTAATAATTGTGATGGTAAACTCCAACTACTGGCATGTAAGGCATAGAAAAGTAAAGATATGTGAATGATTTGTTTCCAGGAATTAGGAGTGAATGGGGGAGAAAACCTAGAAGAGATCTTTGGACTATGACATTAGGTTTGGCTTTTTTGAACAGTGTTTGAAATGCTGGAGTACTTATATAAGCCTAATATGCCAGTTGTTTTAGAATAAAAATACAGTTGTCTGTATAATAATTTCAGAATTGTCAGTGACAGTACTAGGATAATATGCAATAGTTGATATAGTTTTCAATTAAATACAGATTTTTTAAAAAAGGTAATAGCATTAATATTCATACAGAATTTGGGGAGAGTCTTCCATTAAACCCACAAATTTTAACTTTGAAAATATTAATTTTTGAGATCCATATTAGTTTTTGTAAGGCATTTACTTTGCTGGTCCATGTAGAGTGCTATACGTAGTAGAGTACTCTGTGCACTCTCTTGAGGAGAGTAGTTTGTTTTACCACATACACCAAATCATATGAAGCGTTTTTCCTCTCTCAAAGTACTTGCAAACATGATATGTATTAAAGGATTCTGTTGGACTTTCTCAATGTTCAGCCATTGGTCAGGATTTATTAGTATTATCATAGAGCATAAGTGGTGAATCCCTGAGAAAATCAGCAGATACCAGCATTGGGGAATGCTAAACAGTGAGGAGCATAGATCACTAGTATTAGGTGAACTTTGGCTATTTGCTTGCTAGACAGTCTGATTTTGAGTTAGTTGAAGAGATAGGGTCACATCAAGGAACAGAGAATGCCTGCTCTACTTCTGGGGTTCCAAATGGTCGTTGACTGGAGGTGATAAAGCATAATCATCTGAATCGAATTGGTTCCCAGTGTGAATCTTATGTGATAGGGTTAATGAAAGCTTTTAATATATGAACAAATGAATACAGTTTTTTATTGACACTGACATCACTGACTTGCCAGGTTTATGAGAAGAATGTAAAAAATATGCCCCAAGGAGAAATCCAACACATCAGTCTACTTGAATTTACCAAAATGTTAATCACTTAGTTTCTTAATTGGTTAGGACGATTCTGCACTAGAAGACCGAAGTAAAAAAACAAAAGTTTACTAAATCAAAAATACAATCTGAGAAATTATATGGTCCAGTATGTGGAAACATAACATACCTTTTAACTAATTTAAAGTTACATTGTTTAGCAATGAGTGAGAACAACACTTTCATTCTTTACCTGTGGCTAAAATGGATTCTTAGGCACTAGTGATGTTATTTTTAAGTCAGTAGTAGTTTTCTTTCTGAACAACAGTTCTCTTCTATGAATGAAAAATGAAATAATAAGTTCAAGAAGCTTTTCTAGCCTTACTTTAGGCTGGAGATCAGACCAGATGAGCATCCTGTTGTCTTTATATTTTCTGATATTACTAAGGAAGAAAAAAGTTTTGTTTTCAGAAGCCCTACCAATCGATTCTGGAGCTGTTCTTGTTTACCTGTTTTTGCACTCTACTTACAAAGGAAAGTTTATATTTAAAAAATCAAGCTAAGAAACATTTTAGATTCCAAAAGATGTGGGTGGATAGGTTGCTAGGCTGAGCTTAGAGACAGTTCTTAGGTCACCCACAGACTTCCTGTATGATCTTAGGTTGCTGGATTTGGACTCGGGAGACCTGGGTTCAGTTCCCAGTTCAACCACAGACTTCCAATGTGACTTTAGGTAAGTCAATCTATCCTGTGTCTTGGTTTCCCATCTTTGCACTGATGGAATACATTGTTATTTTACAGGGAGTTCTTTGTAAGTGAACAAATTGTTCCAAGCAATAAGGCCATATGCTGTCTAACAACCTAGGCAGAAAAATGTCAGGTTTTATCACAGTTGAAACTGATGTAGTTTTTCATGAGATAATTATACACAGGATGTCACAGGGCAGTCCTGTGTATCTCATCAGTTCTGTCCTAATACCTGTCAAATATTTTCCTTGACAAGGTTATTGCAAACTTTGAGCTTCTGGGAAGTTGATTGCAAAGCAGTATTAATTCAAAGATTTGGATTTTAGTGTCTGGTATTGGCTGTTTAGAAAGAAGCATTTGAAGTTGCCAGTTTTGTTCTTACAGGTTATCCTACAGCTCTTAGTAGCAACTGAAAGCTGAGGTCTAGTTTGAAAATAGTGGAAAGGACTCTTTCGTGACTGTTAGACATCACAGATAGGGAGGAACCTGTTTGTACCACTTTAATATGGCTTTCAACAATGCTTGTTTCTGTTGTTTCCTATATATTTACATTTACATCGTGTACCAGACTATTTTTCATTCAAATAAAACTGCTTTTAGTGAAAATCTGTCTTCCTCCCAAGAAGTGTGTAGTAGCATCCTCAAGGTTTACTTTCAGGCCTTGTGAAACCAAAGGTTCCCCATATGCAATTGTGAGCACTATAACACAGGAGCTGGTTTCTAGTTTGGCTGAGGAAACAATTTTAAATGTTAGAAAATCCTAAAAAAAGAACAAGAGACTGTTAACATCTATTTTTCTTTTTAGTATGCACAGTAAGTCTTACTAGGATTGTATCTTCTATTAAACAGAGGTCGTGTCTTGCAGCAAGAAGTAGAATATTGGATCTTAATTGGAGAGCCCAGCAGAAAGCATCCAACAATACACTGTAAAAGGTATGTTACTTGGTAAGAATGTGAAACAATGTTTTCTTTCAAAACAGTTTGTAGTTCTGTACTCAGAGTCACTGAGTGACTTTTTACCTATTTTGAATGAATATATACATATGTGTATATATGTATCTAATAGAAACAGATGCTGCTTCAGTGAGAAGCTTTGTGTTTTGACTTCAAGGCTGGCTCTGCAGTTTTGTATCACCTGTCAGAACGTATGTGGGCTCTCAGCAGCAGCCATGCAGTCTGTTTAAAGATTTTAACTGGAACTGAGGACATCTGTAGTTCTGGTTCTATGCCTGAGGTGTTTGGTTCTTCTGAAATTCTTTCCCAAGAAAGCTTAGTAAACATAAAGAATGTTTTTGTAACTGTACTTATGTTATTCATTCCTTCTGACAGGAGGGACTTCGTCTTGATGTCCCTCTAGTTTGATGAATGTAATTGAAGAGGTTTGCCTTTGTTTCACCAATCAAATTGGTCTGTATAAAATAGTATATAAGGAAGACGCATCTCTAAATAAAAAGTCATTTTTAGCCTTCTGAATCTCAGAGTCTGTGTTTGTGGAGTAAAATAGTGACAGACATCCACAGGTTGTGTCTGGGCTGTGCACATAATATTCTGCTGTTGTTGAGATCTCCTAGCTCAGGTGCAGGTGCAGCTTGTACTCTGTTGTGTTATTTGCTTATCTTTGCATTCAAACAGTACATTTATGATGAGGTTTGACTCAGAGTTGGTGTCTAAACTAGACATGGAGACTAGGAGAACTAGAGTGTGCTGTGTAGAAATATAATGGATTAGTTACATTTAATAATTTTTTTTGTCAGTGATGTGACCTTGTCAATAACTGCAAATACCTGGGTATTTTGGACTATGAGATTAAGTGTAACAAAATTAAAATCACATTATGCATCTGATTACTGACAATTGGTATATTGTAGGTCCCAAGGGTAGAACTTTGTCATGTGATATATTAGCTACAAATGGCACAGGAAAAGGTTTCTGAATATATAATAAAACCCTTGTAATACTAATTTTGATTGTGGAGACATTCTTCCTCCTGCTGCACTCCCAGTAAGAGCTGGCAGAAAGTTTTGTGCTTAAGGAAAGGGGGCAAAGGTTGGAGTAGAAATGCATTTTCTGAACTTAGAGGGTGGTGTTAGAGAGAAACAAGTAGACATTGATAGAAATGAAAAGGTGATGTGCAAGTTTAAAGAAGTCTGGAATATGAAAATATCTGTTTCAGTTGGGCTGGAAGGAATTTTGAATCTTGGAAGGCTGAGTGAATGGGGAGTGATTGAATTGATAGTTCAGAATTTTAAAAAATGGAGGTGTAAGTTATGATGACAGCTGTCTGGTAAAAGCACATTTAGTCTGCGAAAGAAACCGAGGAACTGAACGAAATAATACAAAAGGGTAGGAGAGGTTTAAATAAAAAATGGGTAATGTTTCTCCTTGCTTAAACCACACTTTGCTTCTTTATTTTTCAAACTGATGAATTGGTAAGCATAAGGAATGTAACTATGACTCATGGTGTTCTTACTCATTTTGGAAAGTGTTTCCCAAAAGCAGGAATAATCACTGTGAATGCTTTGATTAAAAGCGACACTTTTACATCTAACTTGATGGCTCTAATACTGAGGCTTTTGTAACTTTACACATTCATTGATCTTCAAATCATTAGGATTATTTAAAGTTACAGGTCTGTATTTGCGTGTATGTAAGTCTTCATGCTGCTGAGGTTTCATATACATCAGCTGAGTAGTAATGATTTTATTCTGTAGGTGGACTGATATTGTCACTGACCTAAACACTCAAAATCCAGAATATCTAGATATTCGACACCTGGAGAGAGGATTGCAACATCGAAAAACAAAGAAGGTAAGGCAAACTCACTAAGATGGGAGGAAACTCATGGTAGGTTTTTGCAAGCTTATTCACACTTCAGGAGTGTAAGATACCTTCACTAAAGGAGTTTGTTCTGTTATGAAGTGTTGCTGCAGACGCAAGTATTATGTGGATTCTTGCATATTAAAGTAATTTAGATTTACTTGCTGGACAAGGTATAAATCTTAAATATCTTCGTATATGCTAGGATGAACCAGGATATCTGTGTATACAGAATGTGTTTTGTAAGAATATTTAAGTTTGTTGGTTTAAAATGTTGCTGCAGCAAGTATAGAAATGTCCTGCAGACAAATTATAAACCCTTTAAGGTATGACCCTCCAACACCATTTAAATGGGAAAGAAAGTACAATTGAGTGGGATCAGGCATGAAAGAATGTGTGTGTCTCCCTTGTGTGGAGCTACTGTCAATGCATGTGGCTTTATTTCCTATAGATAGGGCTGTGTCTCATGGGTGGAGGATGTATTTGTGATTTGCAGATTGAAAGTCTGTGAGAAATAATAGACTAGAAGAGATGATTTCAGATGTGAAGACCCTATGGAAGACTGTGTCAGCAAGATCAGAATGGACCAGAACAGATAATTGCTGAGAAGGTAGCTAGAAAGTAAAAAAGACTAGCAGAAGTGGTACTGGCCCATGAAGGATAAAATGGATAGCTTAAACAGATGAAAAAGAGAGCAGTAATTGAATCTGGAAGACAATCAGAACTGATTGATGCAAGTTGTATATTTCTGTACATGATTTTGTGGTGTTTTGTTGTTTGTTGGTTTTTTTTTTTTTCTGGTTTGTATGTTGTGGCACTTCTTGTTTGTTTTCTTTTTGAAAGTATTGTGTTACTTGCCAAAATGCTGATGTCCAGTATTTATGTACGTTAGAAATGTGCCTGTGGTGTGTATTTAATAAAGAACCTTTTTTACTTTGATTAGGTCGGAGGAAATCTTCATTGCATCATTGCCTTTCAGAGACTCAACTGGCAAAGATTTGGTCCTTGGAATTTTCCATTTGGAAATGTTAGACAGAATAAACAATCCCAAACACAAGGACAAGGGATTTCCAAATCTGAGAGTGAAGATAATATATCTAAGAAACAACATGGACGACTGGGTCGATCTTTCAGTGCTAGCTTTCATCAGGAATCTGTGTGGAAGAAATCTAATCTTCGGGAGAGGAGGAACAGTGGGTATCAGAGTTATAATGATTATGATGGAAATGATTAAAATTAACTTTAGATGATAGAGTTGATATATTAAAGTTAGTTTTAATCAAGTCATATTAGGGATTTATTAGTCCTAGAACACATAAGAATAGAAATTATGGTTTAAGATACAGCTTCATAATTATTAAACAAATATGTTATATGGTTGCAGTAGATGAGATCTGATGTATAAAGTGACAGATAAGCACAGATTATTGTAATTTTGCAATCAAAGGTTAATATGATAGCAAAATCAATAATTTCTTTTGAAATAATTGTACTATGTCCTGATCTGTGAAAACAAAAGGGCAGGTTGAAATCAGTCAATGTAATAAACAGACTTCATTGAAAATATTTGTTGTTCAAAAGCATGAAATATTATGGTATGACATTATAAAAAAAGGTTATTCTGCAAATGGTATAAGGATTAAAGTAAACATTGCCTTTGTTTTTAGCACTTCATTTTAGTAAGGCTGCCCATATCCAGTGCAAATGAAAAAAAAAATCACATAGGTTAGAAAGCCTTGTTGGATTTACAAAGAGAATGTACATTCTCCACTTAATTCCCATTTGACTTCTGTTGGTCAGATAATCATATCTTGTCAAGCAGGCCTCAGTTTCTTTTCCTATATCTGGTTGCCTGTTTTTGACTGTGAGGAATTGTCTGTTTGAGGATGGAACTTCTCTGTTATTTTTGTTCTGTGGGTAAAGTGGCCGAATTCTTACCCTGGAGCCTCCTGAGAGCACGGACTCACTTAACACAAGCTTATGAAATTCAGTATTAAAAGCTGCATTTACTGTTAGCCAAATGAGCTAGCTGAACACTGTGTTCTGTTGGCAGTTCTTTTCCTTGTTCAGTCTTAAAATCTCTGTCCTTTTTCTGCTGCTCTTTTAATTTTGTGTGAAGGGGATGCAAGTGCTGTAAAATGCTGGCAGCCCTGATGATATACCTCTCAGCCAGCACACAATTCAAGCTTTTTCAGGTGTCCCAGGTGAAGTCTTTTTTTTTTCCCTTTTTCTTTCCCTAATAAATCCAGTTGTTTGCCCAAACACATCTCACAATTGTATTGTTCTGTGTACAAATGTTCATACCTGCTCAATGATTAATTTTTTGACATAAAAAGATTTGTCATGGAATGCAGGGGTTTTGTAGGTTGCTGCTTTTGTTAACCAAAAATGGGAGACTTTTAGACTTTTGTTCATTCAATAAAATTTGTTTTCTATCTTGTTGTTTGCTTTTCATTTGTCTTGGAAATGATGGCCCTGCATTAGTGAAGGTCTTCAGCAAAGTAGCAAAGGATCTCTTGGGTCATAAAAAGTGGTGCTTGGTGCAGCCACTGTGACTTCTACTATTTCTTGAATCATGATTGAAGAAAACCCATAGGTTTTGAAATTTCATTTTCCAGATGAACTCTTTTCAGACCCTGTTTTAACAAGCTGAGTTTGGGCTGAGGGCTCAGCTTTGAGTACTTGGGCTCAGCTCGGAATACTTGGGCTGTGTTCTTTAGGGGATTTAGCCAGAGTTACATGTCTCTCATAATTTTTGCTTAATGATGATAGTTGCATTGGAAACAGGATCTCTCCTCTGATGGTAGCTGGCTGTTCTGCTTAAGTAGGTTGGGATAAAATTCTGGTTTTCCGTTAATTTTGCTGTTGGGTTGGAGTCTGTCACACTTCATCCAGAGAGTACAGAGTTAGTATATGGAGTCTTCCAGCATTAGCAGGAGCCAAGTGCATGTGCTTCGGTTGTGCTGCAGGGAGCTTTGCCTAGGGATTACCAGGTGCTGGGGTGCCTGCAGTGGGTGGGCACGGGGGGCTGTGGTCGGGGCAGAAGGGAGAGAGAACAGGCTCCAGGGGAAATCATGTTCGTGGGTGGGGAAAATAGGACTGCTTTTGGTCTGCATTCTGGGATTTTGTTCTGGGACAGGAGACTTTTCATTCTCCGACCAGAGGAGGGCAATAGAGCTGGTAAAGGCTCTGGAGCACAAGTCCTGTGAGGAGCAACTGAGGGAGCTGGGGTTGTTTAGCCTGCAGAAGAGGAGGCTCGGGGGTGACCTCATCGCTCTCTACGGCCACCTGACAGGAGTCTGTAGCCACTGGGGGTCGGTCTCTTCTCCCAGGTAACAAGTGACAGGATGAGAAGAAATGGCCTCAAGCTGCGCCAGGTGAGGTTTAGGCTGGACATAAGGGAATTTCTTCACAGAAAGAATGATCAGATATTGGAAGGGACTGCCCAGGGAGCTGGTGCCGTTACCGTCCCTGGAGTGTTTAGACTGGACGTGCCACTTAGATCATGGTCCGGTTGACAAAGGGNTTCGTTCCTTCCTTCCTTCCGCGTCCCTTCCTTCCTTCCGCGTCCCTCCTTCCTTCCGCGTCCGTGCGCCAGGGTCCGCTCCCCGCCGCAGGTCCGGCATCGCGACCCCCGCGTGCCCCTGTCCCTGCCATCCCGGCCCGAGCGGCTGCTTCGTTATCTCTGTTTG
>VYXD01002344.1:126460-144809 GCA_013397195.1 Hylia prasina
ACAATGGGAGTTCAAGGACTTTGGAAGCTGCTTGAATGCACCGGGAGACCCATAAACCCAGAAACGCTGGAAGGGAAAATTCTTGCTGTTGGTATCCTTTAAAAGTAAAGCTGGGAAACAGAAATTGCAAGGGAGATTGTTTTAACTATTTCCCTTATTTATAAGTTATTTATTATTATTATTATTATTACTATTATTACATTTAAATTGCCTACAGTTTGGTAAGTGGAAGTTTTGCTTTGTATGTGAAATACTAAGCTCTTTTACTTTCATCTTTAAAAAATAGACTTTTTTAATAGGTTCCTCAAACAAGTGTTGGACTGTAGAATTTTGCACCTTATAAATAACTGTGCTGCTCTCAATAGGACTACAAGATGAAGAAGTTTTATATTTATGCATCAGCTTGCCTGTCCTGTATGCTTGGTTAAATGCTGGCAAGATGTGGAAGGAAGTTACCGTCATTTGCCTATAAAAATAACTGGGGAGGTATTTGCTGTGCTTTTGTTTCCACTCTGCTTTTTGTGCAGGGCAATAGGGGCAATGATGTATTCTTCCAAGTTCATAACTATTCGGATATTCTTGGTTTTGACAAGACAAGCTTGCAGCCCTGGGCAAAAGCCACTCAGTCAAATTCGTGCACTTTATAGGAACTCCTAATATGATGTATGTGTAAAAGAGCACATATTTTTCCTCTCAGCGGCTGTTTAAGATATCAGTATTTGGTTGAACCAAGCAATAAAGGGAGCCAGAGATCGTGGTGGTATTTCTGTACGGAATGCTCACCTGCTCACTCTGTTTCATCGACTCTGCAAGTTACTGTTTTTCCGCATTCGACCCATCTTTGTTTTTGATGGAGAGGCACCTCTTCTGAAGAGACAAACCTTGGTAAGTACCTTTGTGAGCTATTGCAATCTAAAAGAGGCTGTATGTCTGCTGATAGTAAGCAGCCCTTTCCAATTTCCTTCCTGTCGTTCTGCTTATGCTTCTGAGCCCTGGGGATGGAGGATTGAAGTCCACTGCTCTGCAGGTGTCCTTTGCAGCCCCAACCTGGGTTAGCTCTTGGAGCATGCGGCAGCTCTTCTTTAATCTAGGCAGGTTTGATTTGCATGGGAGCCAGGTTGCAGGGAAGTGGATGATGTCACAAGCCTGGCTCTTGCTCCAGAATGGACCTGAATGCAGCTCTGCAGGCATTTGTACTCAGAAGCTGAAAGCTGTTCCCGAGTCCCACAGAGGAAATGGACATAGATTTAGAGGCTCTGAAGGCTCTGTCCCCCTTGGTGTAGGATGAGTTAGGAGTAGCTCATAGGCTCAGCACACAGAATTGTAACAGAGATTCACTGGATGTACATCTTTAGCATCCAGCAAAATGTTATTTTCATAGGCTAAGCGAAGACAAAGAAAGGAAATTGCCATCAATGATTCCAGGAAAACTACAGAGAAGCTCTTGAAAACACTTTTGAAGAGACATGTTGTCAAAACTGCTCTTACAGGCAAAAGGCAAGAAAAATAATTATTTTTCCCTTGTTTGTAAGGGACAGTAAGTCTCTTTGAAGCTGTTAATTGCTTTTTTTTCCCCCCCCCAAGAAATGAAGCTTTGCCCAGTATTACACAAGTTCGAAGAGAAGGAATTGATGATATGTATGTATTGCCGGCTTTAGAGAATGAAGAGAGGAATAGGTAGGTAGAATTAAGGAAAATAGCTTAAATGGCTTTTAATAAACTTGGGTAAAAGTATAAACCACATTTTTTGATGCTGATGAAAGGCCTTTGACCTATGAGACACTGTAATATCCATATAAAGTATATTTCTTTAATTTATATTTTATTTCAGTTTCTTTTTGGATACAGAAGCCTCCTAGTTATTTATGGGAAAGTAACAAAGTAAGCTTTCAGCCCATAGATTAAATTTCTACACTGGATGGATGTATAAGGATGAAAGTTCTACCTCAGTCTCTATGGCCATGTCCATACAACTAAATAGGACTGATTGTCCAAACTTGGGTGTGGCAGCTTGATTCTGTTTTGTGTTGACATGTTCAGCAGAGGCAGGCTTTGTCTGTACTTGTCACACCTGTGACATCTTCTGAAATAAAATTAAGTGAGAATGTGAAGCTGCCCTGGGGGGTACTCTTTGCACATCTGTACTTTTATATACTTCAGGTAATTACCAAGTAAGAATTGTGTCATGATCTAAACAGTGGCAGTTGTGTCCATCTAGTTTTAGCTGACATAAGCTGACATTTGCCTTCTTACTTTCTGTTCAGATCCTTATGACCTGTGTATGTATTTATATATGTTTGTGTGTATGTATATGTATGTATATCTCTATATATGTGTGTGTGTGTGTTTTCCACTGCAATTTTTTGTGCTTGACCAGCATGACTGATGTCTTTTTGCTTAAAATAGAAACTCTGTTTTCCTGGGTAAATATCTACAACTTTTGTTTTCTCTTCCTGATTTTTAGCTCAGAGGAGGAGGAAGAAAAGGAATGGCAAATGAGAATTAGCCAAAGGAAGATGTTGCAAGTAAGTGCAACCTAGTTGCCTTATTACTGTGAACAATCTTCTTTCATGTGCTCTGCTTAAAGGACAAAGGAAAAGCTTAAAAAATCCAATTATTTGGAGTTACAGGTCTTACTATAGCATTACTCATAAGCAAACAAGTTAATTTTCAGTACTCTAAGATTTCCCGTTAATGAGGAAATATAAATGTGATTTCTCCACTAGAATACAGCAGAACAGAAAATTCTTGTGGTATCCTTTCTTTTTCTTTTTACTACTTCCTCTGAACACATGGAGAAGACATTGTTTTTTGTAACAGTGCAGGTGAAATGCATGTTTGTGCATATGTGTATGCACATAAATGACAGCATATTTAACAAAATTTCCTGTGCTTCTCCAAATGAGAGCTGATGTTGAAGCACTTAAGTCCTCCTTGTGTTTTCACAGATAAATTCTGTATTTGCTTCTGATGTGCTGATCTGATAGGAAGAGGAGAAGAGAAATATATGACCTAAGAAGAAGACATAATAAATAATAAAATTATCTTTGCTTTCATCAATAGAAAGAAAAAAAAGAAAAAACTCTTGGAAAGACTGTCTTTGAAGTAGGTCTCATGCAGAAGGAGAACCTCTTTGGAAGGATAGAATCAGACTAGCTGAGGCTGTATGATCTGCTTTTGTGATTTATACTAAGTATCTTTTTTGTAAAGAGAAAAAAAACAAGTTTCCCTGTGTAGTATACATCAGTGGGGTATTTAGCATTTTTAATTACATAGTAGTTACTTTTTTTCTTGTTTTCTTTACCATATGGGAAGTAGTAACAAAGTTCTTGTGTGTTTTGTTTTGTTTGGATTGATGCTCTAAATATTTTATCGTTTCTGTTGTGCTGTAATAAAAAATACGTGTTGTTGTCTTCCATTTTTATAGGAACAGTTATGTGAAAATCCTTATTCTGTAGATATTGAATCAGAAGATTTCCACAAGCTGCCTCCAGAAATAAAACATGAGATCTTGACTGATATTAAAGAACTTACAAAGCGAAGAAGAACATTATTTGAAGCAATGCCAGAGGTAATATTTAAAATAACTTTCAAGGCATCAGAATGGAGCTGTTGCTATTAATGCAGATGAGGAAAGGATACTACAGCTGGAAGGCTTTACACCCTGGACTATTTAATAAGAGATGTTACCTTGAGGAGCAAAAAAATCCTGTGATAATGACTCTTAACAACCTTATCTCTTGATTTCCACTGAAATTAGCAGAGCTAATTCAGTTTGGCAAAAATGTTAAAAATCATGCTGTATTTCATGCCTCATCAGCATTAAGCCCAAGATTGCATAACATGCTACTGGTGTGGATGAACCAGGCAGAATGAAAACTGCTTGGATTCCAAACCCTGAGGTTGTTGGAGGAGCTGGCAGCTGGGAAAAGGCTTTTGTAACTTAGGCAGATGTGTTGAAGCTGTTCAGACACAAATGGGGAATCCTATAGTACCACTTCTACAGTGAGGTTTTGAAAGTACAATATAAATAAGATCAAATGATGGCCTATGTCCAAAGGTAAACTAAGAACCATCATTTTAAAACTATTCACATGTGGATTCTCTTTTAATTGCCTTTTTTTTAAGATGGGGATGAGCGCTGATAGCCAAAATTGAGATGTCATGTTGTCCAGCACTCAGAACTAGTGATACTTTTCAGACTTGTTGTATGTTGCTGTCAGTTGGGAGTGCAGCAGCCAGTGAAAGACAAACTTTAGCTGCTTCAAGGAACTCTTGAAAGAATTCTCACCCTCTTCCAGAGTGGTGGAAATTAACTTGCTTAAAAGGGGTATTTTATTTCAATTGACTTGTTTGTGTTCTGTTTTCTGTTTTGTTTTTTTTGAGGACTCCAATGACTTTTCCCAGTACCAGCTTAGGGGTTTGCTTAAAAAAAGCAACCTCAATCGGTGCATAGAAAATGTACAAAAAGAAATGAGTCAACAGCACTCGGGTGAAATCCAAACACAATATGAAAATGAAGGTGGTTTTGTGAAAGAAGTGGAATCGAGGAGGGTGGTCTCTGAAGAGACTTCTCACTATATTCTGATAAAGGGTATGTCAGGTCTTAATTTTGTAAAACCTGTTGTTTGGAGTGTGCACCCTGGCACACTTAAAACTGGCAGTTTTAAGAAAAACCTGAGTTTTGTTTATTGGTGCACGTAGTCGGTACTTTGTATGAAATGTGCATTACTGTTATACGTCATTAACTGATCTGTAAACCTGTAAAAAAGTGGTTTAATAATCTTTATATAATGATGTTCATTATGTAAAATGGAATGTTTTTATAAAGCCGTATTTTTCCACACAAAACTTCCTTTCAGGTATTCAAGCAAAAGAGGCTATGAGTAGAGAGTTGGAAACTACTGCAGGACCCTCATCAAAAATGCATGAATTTACTAAATTAAACAAAATCAACGAATCTCCTGCTAATGCAAGGCTGTCTGCATGTGACAAGATACAGACAGAGGGAGATGACAATGTGGTGGCAGCACCCCCCTCTCCTCGGACTTTGCTCGCTATCCAGGCAGCCATGGTGGAAAGCAGCTCAGAGGAAGAACTGGATGCAGGACAGTTGAAGGTGGACCAGTTTGTGTCAGAGGAAGGCAGTGTGTCTCCAAGAACACTGCGGGCAATTCAGCAAGCTCTGAGTGAAGATGATAAAGGGGAGGAAGTTGCTACTGCTACAACTGATGGAATGCTATCAGAAAGACCAGAAAGGGAGGATTTTCTGCTTAGTAGCTCAGATGACGAAGAGCAGATTCCTGAAGTTAAGGAGGGAAAAAACATTCCTACAGCTACAATTCATTCATCAATCCAAGTAACTGTGCAAGATGCTAAATTTAAACAGAAGAGTCAGGAGTTGCAAAAAAGCCATATTACGCCCCAAGACACTGGTATATTCAGAGATGAAAAGTATTCTGCTCTTGAAAATACTGGAAAAGGCAAAGATGACAAAGAAGAAAACGAGTCAGAAAATCATATTGCACCCAAGGACAACAGTATATCCATAGCTGAAGCTTACACTGACAATACTATAAAAGACACAGAAGATGTGGACAAAGAAGAAAATGGTTCCAAAAATCTTATTTCACCAAATGATACCAGTATAACCAGAGCTGAAAGTTATTCTTATAATATTAATAATACTAGAAAAGACAAAGAAGATGTAGACAAAGAAAAAAATGGTTCCAAAATGGACTTAAAGTCTCTGGGAGATGAGGATTTGAATTTGTGTTTGCAGAAGCCAAGCTGTTCCTCTGTGCAAACTAGTATAGGTGCTTCGATTCATGCTGAAACAACAGAGCTTTCTGAACATGAGGAAAACTTGAAAATTTCTGAAAATACACAGAAAGTAATTTCACAAACAGAGGAGAATGTGTCTGAGGATATTAGTTTTTTTCCAGAAGCAAGAGATCCTAAAGAGGAAAGAGAAGGGATATCACAGTCTGAAGACAGTGATTCTGATGGTATGTGCTTTTTGATTGTGTAAAAGGATAAGAAAATAGGACAGTGTTGTATTTGTAGTCAGTTGAAAGTAACCTTTTGTCTTAGTAAGAAATACTTAAAAATGCCTCCGCTCCCAAATATATAGGAGGCAGGAAGAAAATCTGAGTACTGTTTTTCCCCTTGGTGTCACATTTTATCATTGAAACCTGAGTATAGAATATGGAGAGCCAGGAAAGCATGTTGTGTACAGTGAATTTCACTGGTGTATTAACCAGTCAGCCACTTGGTTTATGTAATTTCGCAATCCTTATATTTATCTGCCGCATATAGAAAAAAAGGGTCACTGCCCAAGTTAAAAATGTGTACAAGTCTCTATTTTCCTTTGATAGGAAGCTTTATTGAAGTGAATGCTGAGGTCAGTAATGAGGCTGAGTTTCCTACTAAATATGATGAAAAAATGGGTGATGAACCAACACTTCCAGAAGTGGAGACAGACAGACCTGATGTTTTCACACGGGACTTGCTGAAGGAGTCTGATGAGGTGCAGTTGGGAAACACTCAGAATGTTGAAATAGAAGCTGATGGTGAAGGTGCCGTGGATGAGTGGCAAGACATCAGTTTGGTAACTTGTTGTTTCTTGTTTTGAGCTTGTGCTGAAGTGCTTTGTCTCCAAATAGTTGTTAAGGAAAACTATTGAACAGCTTCTTATTGTTTCATTGCTTTAGCACATAATTATATAGGAATAGATCTTTCTTTAAAAGTGGTTAATCATAATCTCCCTAAAATCAAGGGAAAGCTTCAAGGTTTTAGCAAGTTGATGACTAGACCATCTCTGGTCTTACAATTTGCTGCATTGGGGAAGCTGTAACAATTTCCTAGTGTGAATTAATGGAACATATACTACTAGAATAATTGTAGCTGGAGACTTTGTGCTTTACTTTACTAAGTATACCTCAATTGTTGAAATAATAAAAATCTTGGTTCATATTTTCAGGAAGAACTAGAGGAATTAGAAAAGGACCTTTCTGCTGAGCAGAATATACTTCAGTCTCAGAAACAGCAGCAGGAACGTGTTGCTGCTTCTGTAACAGGACAGATGTTCTTGGAAAGCCAGGTAGTATTTGTTGAGTCATTTTGATTTGTTTCCTTCCTCCACCCCAGTCATTTATTCAAAAGCTGTTAGTAATTTTGCTTAGTTTATAGTTCACCTTTCTTCCCTCTTAGGAATTCGTTTTCTTCAGTTTGCTTGATTTAAAATATTGAAAGTGTTGAGGTAATCTTGAATTCCAACTATTTCAAGTAAGTGTAGTAACATTATAAAATAATATAGTTATGGGTAAATCAGTGTATCTTTTAAGCTCCAACTTTTAAAGGTTGGGCCAGTTTGATTGTGGCCTGTTTTTGTGAAAGGTGCAAAATGAACAAGAAATATTAGGAAGCTATGTTCAGCAGCAAAGAATTGATGCAGTCTCTGTGTTAGGTAAACTGTGATTTCCTCTAGGGATTAAAATGTTAAAAAATTACAAGAAGTCTGTATAGTTTATGCCCTGAGTAAGCAATTTGCAGGAATCTTACCAGTAATGCCTGAATAAGCCTGTTACTTTTGTGTCAGTGTTTCAAGGTTTGATACAATGTGTTTGGGTTAACAAACCCATAATGTGGACTAGTGATAGTGTCTGTGATGTAATAAACTTATGCTAACAAAGTAATTCTGAGAAATATGTAAATGCTTGCATTTTTTTTCTTAATGGGACAGTTTAAGGAGTTTTAAAATGATATTTAATCTTGGTTAAATATTTGCACATGCTTGTTTCTTCAAGTGATTTTTTAAGGGCCAGTAGGTTGCTTTTGTAGTATTATGTGCCATGTAATCATAGGCACACCATTATAGTTGTAAGTCTTTTGATCTTGTGCTTTTATTCTTAATTACAGTAAAAATTTTAAGTCTTGAGACTGATTCTCTCAAGCCTCAAAAGCCATCTGGGTGAAGAACATAATCCAGAGCTGTGTAACTAGCACAAGCCTGTAAACCTAGTGCATGTGGGATATTTCACTGAAGTTGTGTAATGTATCCCATAAAAATAAAAATGCACCAAAATAAAGGCATATCAAAACACTATCCAAGGAATGATTAGTCTTCCCACTGTTTTCTGCTTGATATGAATGTTTCTCATATGCTTTCATACTACTTTCTTAGATGAAGTGATGACCAAGTCTTTTTTTTAAATATGATTTTTTTAATTTTACTTTTTATATTTAACCTGCATCTTTCTTCCATGGAGCCCACATAATTGTAATGCATGGAGTTGTCTCCTTGCTGTGCAAAACAATACTCAAGTATGCTTGTGTAATTAAGATGGCAGGTTCTCAAACTGTGTGGTAAAAGAGTGCTCAAGTAGTGCTTGACTTGTATGGCACTGCCTGCCTGAGAGGAATTGAGTGGGAACTCCCCCTTGACTTAACTGAGCTTGGCACTTTTTACTGGAAGTTTAAGGTTTGTTGTCAAATATTAAATAACCCCCAAGTGCGAATCTAGCAGTTCTGAGTCAAGCAGAAGTGTATTAGAAGTTAACTCCTTATATGAATTATTGAGTGTTTTCCTTCCATCCTACAGGAGCTGCTCCGTCTGTTTGGCGTTCCGTATATCGAAGCTCCAACGGAGGCAGAGGCACAGTGTGCCATGTTGGACCTCACTGATCAGACCTCTGGGACAATCACCGATGACAGTGATGTTTGGTTGTTTGGTGCACGACATGTTTATAAAAATTTCTTCAGTCAGAACAAGTATGTAGAATATTATCAGCATGTTGACTTCCAGAATGAGCTAGGTAAGCCTCAGGTATTGATTTGTTAAACACAATCTTTAATAAGACAGCTCTGTCATCTATGTATTTTCTACAGAATTTTGTGAATATTATTCAATGTCTGTTCTTTGGAGAGTCTCTAAAGCCATTTGGTTAGGTTGCTATTTTACTGCCAGATGACCCCCCCTGAATTTGCAGACCACCTGTATTTAATATACATAGTTAGTGTAATGATCATCAAGGATGGAGATATGAACTATTATATCAGTTTCTGGGTAAATCTTAGCATGACTTTTCTGATGTGGTGGGAAAATGATATTCTGATGTCATCAGATTTTTAGTCTTCTGGAAATGGAAGTTAGTTTTGGACATACTGAGATGTAATATATTAAAAGAGGATCTGGAATACGTGTAAAACATTTATCATATAGTTGACACTGAAAGATCTTATTCTTCTATCTGACTGTTCTTGAGCTAGTTTAATCAAATTGTTGCAGATTTTGTTGAACTACTAAGCTTCAGTGTCACATAGAGTATTAGGCAAAATATGAGCCAATTTAAACTTGTTATTATGTCATGAGCAGAACTCTTCTAAAATCAGTTTTGACATTTTCAATTTGAAGTAGTAGCATGTAAAATTTTGTAACATTTTTATGTGGTGAAAGATGTAGCTTTGGTTTTTTCCAGCAAATTGAATAAAATATTTTTCCCCTACTTAGGTATGCTACTGTAGCTTAATTGGAAAGGATTGCTATAAAAGCATGTCTGTGATTTTGCCTGGTTTTAATGTAATAAGCCAAATCAATCTCCCTTTCCCTTTCCCTTTCCCTCTCCCTTTCCCTTTCCCTTTCCCTCTCCCTTTCCCTTTCCCTTTCCCTCTCCCTTTCCCTTTCCCTTTCCCTCTCCCTTTCCCTTTCCCTTTCCCTCTCCCTTTCCCTTTCCCTTTCCCTCTCCCTTTCCCTTTCCCTTTCCTTCTCCCCCCTTCCCCCAAATTTTGAAATTACAGAACCACAGATTTATGTAGGTTGAGATCATGGAGTCCAATGTTTGTCTGATCACCACCTTGTCAACTAGACCATGGCACTGAGTGCCACATCCAGCTGTTTCTTGAACACGTCCAGGGGTGGTGACTCCACCACCTCACTGCACAGTCCATTCTAATGTTTAACAATCATTTCCATGAAAAAATTCCTCCTGATATCCATTGTATCGTTTTCATTTTGGCAAGATATATTTGCCAAATTAGCACAATTATTGGTGCTTGAGCTAGTAGGAGTATATTGGATACTGCTCCAGAACATAATTTAGCAAATTCTGATGTTGAATTAAATATAATTTTATAGAGTTAATGCCTTTGTGTTCCTTTCAGTTTTTGCCTTTCTGATAATATTTTTTATTTTGTAAGATAATAAATGCTGAATCCATACACTTTCTTTTTCAGGGTTGGATAGAAGCAAGCTAATTAATTTGGCATACTTGCTCGGAAGTGACTACACTGAGGGCATCCCAAATGTTGGCTTTGTAACAGCGATGGAGATTTTAAATGAATTTCCTGGGCATGGCTTGGAACCTCTCTTAAAACTTGCGTAAGCTTCACTGTGCTTTGCTTTTTTGTATCTTCATATTGTAATTATTAGTAAATATGCTTTTCTGATGCTTAAACATGCAGTAAGGCCTATGGTCATCATTAATGGGACTAAGTAGGCTGTAAAACACAACTCCATTATATCACTATTTGGAATGACAGATAAGGTAACAAGTTGATATAGCAACCACAGTGAGACAAATAAAGACAGCAGAACAGCTGTAGAATTATGCATCTACCTCAGAGTTTATTGGAGAGCTGGATCCATAGTGGAGCAGAGGTTCATTCTCCCTGGGTTGATGAGAGTTTGCTCTATCTTGGTCATAAGAAAGGGGACTTGACTGAGGAATGGATGACCTGGAAGGAGACAGGCAGGTAGGGTTGTGGCAAGAACAAGATTTGAAGAGGGCCAAGACAGCTGTATTGGCAATGGCAAGGATGGTTAGAAGTCTTGTTTTTTTCCTTTCTTTTCCTTGCATACCAAAAACCTCAAAAAATTATCATTGTGTGTGGAACATCCTCTGCAAGTGAGGCTGAAGTTGGGGCCTTCTGTTCAGTAGTTATGGGGAATCCAGGTGATATTTGCTACCGTGGGTTACAATAGCTGCATTTAACGTGCATGTTTTGCCTTTTCTACTTTTAAGATTTTTTGTCCCTTTGACTATCTCTCATTTGGACATTTTCTACATCATCTCTGTAGTAATTGAAATAGGGAGACTAAGGATATTGAAATGAACATGGTGGCTTTTAATATTTCAATTTTTTTTTAATGAGGCAACATAATAATTATCTCTCTTTTTCAGTGAGTGGTGGAATGAGGCCCAGAAAAATAAGAAAGTGAGGCCTAATCCACATGACACCAAAGTCAAGAAGAAGCTGCGGGAGCTACAGCTTTATTCAGGTTTCCCAAATCCAGCAGTGGCAGAAGCATACCTGAAGCCTGTGGTGGATGAGTCAAGGGGTTCATTCACCTGGGGAAAACCCGATGTAGAGCAGATCAGAGAATATCCTTTTACTTGTTAGGTAAAAGTACTCAAAGTTCATAAGGGGTCAGTAATGGAGTGTCCTTAAAGTCCTTAATATCTCTTTGTTGTGAGGGGCCCCAAGCCCTATCTGTGTGTGCTCCTCTAAAATGATGCCAGCTCTGGAATAGAAGGGAATGCAGCCATGCATGTGTGGCAGCCAGGGCTGCTCTGCCCTCCTGAGAGAGTGCACTGCCTCACTTTGCATGCAGAGAGAATCTTGTAGCTGAACTGACTAGTTTGTTGTGATATTATATTTCTGTAACTGTTATATTTCTGCAACTGTCCTGTGCCTCTTTTTCCTCTTGGAGTGGGATTGTTTGCACGCTCCCTCTGTATGTTTGCCATTTTTCACAAATAAGTCTTGAAGTCTAGACAGAAGTGGTGTTTCAGTCTGCACTTTATCCCCAGTTATTCCCTGCATTTCTGCCAATAATGTCTACTTTTTGCTTCAGTTGCAGTCTGAGCTGCAGCAAGTTATTGAAAAATAGATGGCAATAAATGCAGAGCTAATAGTGTTTTAAACAGTAAATGAAACTTCCAGTAAGTGCAAGTGTAAAAATAAGGTTTATTTATAGGCATTTTGTGTTATGGCAATGCTATTTTGTCAAAATGAGCTCTGTCTTCACTGAGACATGCTTTGGGAAATGTTGATGTTAGAGAAAAAGTTCTGCAACTAATGGAGATTTAGCAGCATGATTGTGATATGTTGTTTTAACCCAGAGTCTTTTGTCTGATTTTGTAGTTGAAAAAGCTTTGAAGTGGAGCAGCTTTCCTCCAGACATTGTTTACTTCAGGAGTTTTCATTTTATCTGTTTACAAAATACCAGTAGTAGCCATTTTGTAAAGTTCCTTAACTTTCTGCACATTCTGCAAAGATCACTTTGGCTGGACTAGGACAAAGATAGATGGAATCCTTCTGCCTGTGATGAAGCAGCTGAATTTGCAGCAGGTGAAAACGTACCTTTAGTTTAAGGGTAACTAGAAAATTGTGAGGGAAGCATTTTAAAAAGAACAGCAGGGCTTTGAAGTAAAATATCTTTCTCAGAAGCTGGGCTTTGGTTTTTAATGGTTTTTTTTTTTTTTAAGTCATTAAGCTTGCTTCTCTAGACTTCATTTTTATATTATTTGAGTGTGCTGTGAGGGGCTCTGCATAATTTCAAATGTTGGTTTCAAGTTTCCTTACCTATCAAGCACCTGTCTCAAGTCCAGGCTGCTGTTTTTTCTGGACACAGTCAAGCTACAGGTACCTTAAGCAACTTCAGTAATTCTAGAAGGCAGTGTCCTATTAAGACTTTATAAAGTATATATAAAAGTGCCTCTGAGATTTTGGTGGAGTGATACTGCCCATTTGATGCTCTACACATCCTTTGAGGACAAATGCAGACTGAACTGTTGAGCAAGTGCCCATTAATAATATTACTCTAATTTCCAAGTAAATGTTCTGCTAACTTTATTAACACTTGAAAGTGAATAGTGATGCCCACTGTAGTAGCTGTCAAAGTGGGTTGTAAAATTGATCCCCAGTTTCAGATTCTTTTTTCCTTTTGCCATACACAAGATAGATACGTTGTCAAAACCAGTGTTCTGGGTTCTCTGTATCACTGAGTGGAGTGAAAGCCCCATAGTTTATATATATATACACTTTCAGGTTGACTGGAATATCCTTTGGAAGTGTGTGTCTCTCTTAGTGTTAGGGAAGAAGTAGAGGACTGGCTTAGCCTATACAAAAAGCCCAGCTTTGGTTGAATAGCACAAATCCACACTGTGTGATGACTTATTAGTTCTACCCTTCAGTCCTTACACTGTAGCAGCATTTGATGAAATGAACTTGAGTCAAAAGCCTGCGTGTTCTTGCACTTGGAGGCACAAATGCAAAGTGCACTTACAGCATTTACTCAGTAAAAATTCTGCTTTAACAGCTGGAAGCTAAGGATGTGTTTGTAAGGACTTAAGAGCACTACAGAGATTCTCTGTATTAGGGTTGACAATAGCAACATATGTGTAATCACCAGCAGCACAATATTTATGAAATCTCACTGGAGTTTGCTAATTATTAATTTCTGTAAAGCTTCTTGTTGCCTAATTTATTATAAATTATGGGTATTACTATAATGTTGCATCTTATTGTTCACATCTGTATGCATATATTTTAATTTCATTACTCTTTTGTCCTGCTTTTGTTTCAGATGCTTTACAATATACCTAACAATTTAATTCCCATTACAAAAACATTCAACTGTGTTTCTGTTTTATTTTTGATAGACTCAGCTT
This sequence comes from Hylia prasina, assembly GCA_013397195.1. Taxonomy (NCBI): domain Eukaryota; kingdom Metazoa; phylum Chordata; class Aves; order Passeriformes; family Sylviidae; genus Hylia; species Hylia prasina. The sequence goes on from VYXD01002344.1 coordinate 140,134, forward strand.
CGAATTGATTCATTCTTCAGACTAGAACAGCATGAAAAACAAGCTATTAAAAGTCAGAGACTGCGCAGAGCTGTGACTTGTCTGAAGAGAAAGGAAAAGGAAGCAGATGATGAAATTCAGGAGGCCACTGCTGTCATGGAGATGGAACTTAAACAGCCTGGGAAAAGGAAAGGGGGAGGTACCACAGGTGGTGCAAATCAAGCTGCAGCAACAGAAGTACAGAGTGGAAAGAGAAGAAAACATTCAGATTCCAGAAAAGAATTTTTATATGGAGGTGGTTTTGTTGGAAATTTGCATCTTTCAGAAACTTCTAGTGACTCCTCAGTGGAGGAATCCAAAGGCAGAGATTTAGGCAAGAGTAAAAGGAGGAAAAGCATGGCTGCAACAGAGAGAGCAGACCATAAAGAGGAAAAAAGCTTCAGTAGCTCAAGTGGTGAGGATGAAGACTTGGGAAATGTAGTCATGGTGACTGCCAAACCTGTATTTGAAGGCAGAAGAAAGAAATCACGGAGCAAGAGAGGAATAAGAAAAAATATGTCTTAAATAATAAAAAAAAATATTTAAAAAGAGGGACTGATTTTTCTGACTTGAGCTTTGTAAATATTCTAATGAATTCTTTAAAAAATATAATAAATTATTCCTACTTGTAATGCATTTTGTCACACATTTTCTGTCCAGAACCTAAATAGAAGTGATTCTAAACAAAACACTCATTTTAGCACACTTACTCAGAAAGACCTTGCACTTGATAGAAGTTTCCAGGCTTCAGATTTTAAAATTGAGCCAAAAGATGTCAATTTATTTGCATTCTAATTGAGTGGATAGAGCTCAATCAACCTGCAATCAATTGCTTCCTTCAAATCTAAATGAAACTGTGAAAATTACTTGGGTTATTTCTAGGTGTTGGGAGAAGTAAAATAGGTTCATTTTTTTTGCTTTTCTTCTTCCCTTCCCTAAGCCTGTCCTGAAAGTTTTATGCCCAGAGTAATATTGTTGATTGAAGAGTGTGGTGATTCATTTCCTAAATGTTCTGTTCACCCCAAAATGTATGGTTCATTGCTGAGTTGTAGCCCTTTCCTAAATTGTCATTCACTGTAACTCCTGCCCATCACCTCATCCTGGGTGCCTTATGGGTTAACCCAACCCCTCTTACCTGCAGTATCCCATTAGTCCAAGCCTTGGACCTGCCCCTGCTCGGGGGGCACTCTTAAGTGGATACTGGGATCTGAGCTCTCTATCTGGTCGGTCTCTCAGGAGGTCTGTCTGTCTGTCTGGTCTGGGGCTGGTCTGGCATCCCTCTCTGGAGGCTCTCCAGGAGGGGGCCATGCCCCCTCCCGGGGTGGGACCCCCAAATAAACATCTAAGCAACACCCTGAGCAGCCGTGTCGTGTCTTGCCTGCCAACATGCCGCTCTTATCTGCTACACAACCAAGAGACTTCTTCCCAAAGGCTCCAGTGAGGCTCTTGTACCTCCCCAGAGGTACAAGAGTCCATCCTGGACCCAGAGGTATGTTGCCCTCAACCTCTGCTGCCACTAGCTGGGCCCAAAAAGGAGCAGAGGAGAATGCAACAGAAGAGAGATGGAAAAATCTCAAGGAAAAACATACAGTACAGTAAGTCTATAATCTGATGTGCAGTAGTTGTTTATGTTGTGATTGTAAAAGACATGCTTCTGGATTTGGAGTTACATGGCTGTGTCCGAAGGCAGTATTTGTTTGCAAAGGTGATGTTCAGAGGTTGCACCTCTCACATTGGATTAATGTGTGTGGGGCTATGTGAAACTCAGACTTCTCACATGCCTCTCCTTTGAATGTAGAATTTATTTCCAGCTCCTGGGTATTAAGGAGGAAAAGCACAGAATTCTACCCATCTTGTGTACATGTTAGTCTTCCTTGCTTTTTTTTCGTTGTTGTTCTTGTTGTGTTCTCATTTGATATTTATACAGCATTCCTCATTGTTTCACTATTTAAAATCCAAGTCCATATATTGAAGTTTTGTATGAGACATTATCCTCCCCTAAATGGGTGAGGGGCTGAGGTGAACTGGGAGGGATTTTGCCCTTACAATTGCAGGGAGTCTCATACTTCATGTACGCTTTATACTGGGCAAAAATCATTCCTTTTGATACTATTTTTCCAAAAGATTATAACATTTTAAGCAAATGCTCAGTCTATCCAACTGGTTTACAGCACTATTTTATGAATCAATCATTAGCATTAGTGAATTTTATTTCAAAAGTGTGTATCAGGTCCTGGTGAGTTGTTTAAAAATGTAGAAGAGCTCCTGTGGGAATACACAGGACAGAGAGTAAGACAGACTTGATCAGCATAGCTGATCTGATACACAGGATGCCATGGCAGGGGAAAACAGAGCTTGAAGATTGCAGAAGATGGAATTAAACCCGTTTATGGGAAAACAAATGATTAAATCAAGACCTCTGCAAGCAAGAGATGTTGTAAAATGGATGAGTTGTCTGTTTAATTCTTAACCCGATTTTGTAGTAGAAAAATATTAACATTCCAGAAATGGTATATAAGCATTGGCAAAATTTCAGTAAAATTGAATTCACATCACTGAATCAGTCTTATCTCTCCGTCAATTGTCAATAGCAGACTGGTGTTGCTCTAGGCATGTCTTTTGTAGCTGCAGTGTGCTTGGAACTCTGGGCTTTGTGGTTTTCTGCAGCCTGACCCTAGGCATAACCCTAATCCTAGGTTGGGAAGTAAAATTTGCATTATTTTCATGATGGTGCCAAGCAGAAAGGTGTGGAGGGAGCCATGTTGTGGCAGTCCTGTGTTGCCCTTGGCATGTGTTTTGTAGCTGCAGTGTGCTTGGAGCTCTGGGCTTTGTGGTTTTCTGAACCCCAACCCTAGGTTTTACCCTAACCCTTACCTTAACCCTAAGCAGAAATAAGTTACTAGACAGTGGCCAACCCTCAGAAATTCCTTGAGTTAGGGTTCAGAAAACCACAATGCCCAGAGCTCCAAGCACACTGCAGCTACAAAACACATGCCAAGGGCAACACAGGACTGCCACAACATGGCTCCCTCCATACCTTTGTATTTCTCATCATTCTGTGCCTGGTATGGATTTTACTTCCCCACTTGGGGTTTGGATTATGCCTTGTTTTAGGGGTCAGAGACCCCCTAAGCCCAGATGAGCAGGAAGGTGTCATGTTGTGGTAGTCTGTGGGAATACACAGGACAGATAACAATTCAGACTTGAACAGCATATCTGATCTGATACTCAGGATGACTTGGCAGAGCCAAGCAGAATTTTAAGTTTATAGAAAATGGGATTATACCTGCTTATGGGAAATCTGGTGATTCCATCAAGATCTCTGCAAGTAAGAGGTGTTGTAAAATGTATGATTTGTCTTAACCTCTACAATTCTTAACTTGATTTTGTAGTAGGAAATTATTAATCTTTCTGAAATTTTATGTAAGCTTTGGCAAAATTTCAGTAATACTGAATTCTTATAACCGAATCAGTCTTCCCATGTCTCCATCAATCATCAATTATTAGTGCTCTGTGTGATCGGAGAATTATTGGCTAGTTGACGGCAATCGATGACACTCTTGGAACTGAACATGATGGTGAAAGAACTGCATTTGGGCCCACAACACCTGTATGCTGCCTTGGACAGGTGAGCCAAGGGAACTGAAGGTATGGGACAAGGGAGGGATGTCCGAGGAGAGACATGTATGTGAATCCATGCTATGCCTCCTGCACAAGCATGCATCCCCCATCCCTAAGCAGGACCTTAAGTCGCTCCTACAATGGGTGTCACACATGTTCCCTGATACCACCCTTTCTTCTGTTTTTTCCCTCTGCTTCTGGGACAAGTTCGCCGTTAAACACTACGACCTGGCTACACTACCTGGCCATGAGCAGGAGCTATGTTTGCTTCCTGCTTGGAGGGCGGTAATGGATGCGGTTAACAGAGGGGAGGGGAGTGAGGCAGCCTGTGAGGCTACCACGGAGACAGCCCCTGCAGCCGTGCTGAACCAAGATCTGCCTGGGTGCTGGTCCCCATCCCCTGTCCGCACCCCCTTCCTGATGAATGGCAGGGATAGAGTCCAGTCACCACCTGTAGCCCTTCTGCTGTCCCACCAGCGACCCCAGAGCCGCCGAACACTAATGGCTTATGCTGACGCTGACTCTAGCAGTGACAGAGAGTCTTTTGACCCCAGCCCCAAAAAAGATCCGGACTTACTCCCTTCAAATACGCGTAACAATTGGTTACGGATAAAAAAGACACTTTGACACTGCGGCAGAGATTTTTGTAACCCCCATGCGACTCGGCCCGAGGGGGGGAATCCACGGTGGGAGCCTTGGGCCACTCAGAAATTAAGGAACTTAGGGGGTTTCCTTTTTTTCTTCGCCACAACATAGTTCAAAACAAACAAAAACACCAGGGGGTTAAATCAGATGCTATGCTTATTAGCATTGCTTGCCTCTTGTAGCACAGCCTGGCCTGTTGATCAACCCAAAACAAATGTTTGGATAACCCTGGCTAATATGACTAAACAAAATACCTTATGCTTAGCCACTGCATCCCCAGAAAATCCATTTTCAACCTGTTTAGTTGGATTGCCTTTAGATGGTTGGCCCATACCAGAAGCTACCTAAAGCATTGTACAGAGCTCAAATCCCACTGATACGTGGGACCAGTG